>WSFP011368718.1:0-31693 GCA_009831015.1 Picea engelmannii
TATACCCTCCATCCATATGTGGACCATTAAGAATGTGTGTGGGCATCCCAAACTCACATGTACATTGAGGAATACACTTTTGGAGGCTGTATGGTGGTCATATGGTCTATACGCATCACTATTGGGCATCTTGTTCATGGATAATTTCATAGAGGTATATCTCCCATTGATGGAGCATTTCACTTATTTTTGGTGTTGCATTAGTTGCCCAAGTATTTACTTATTCAGTGAGAATTCCAACGTTAGATGAGCATTGCACACACCATTGACCTAACTACATAGTTGGATCATATTCAAATAAATTCCAAGTAAAGGAAGATATTTGTTGTACAAAACTAGGGTAGAGAGTAAATACAACCAAGAGATTTCCTTTATGATCGGTTTGGCATTAAATACTCAACCCAATTCACTGCAAAATTTGGACAATCAACCATATATGGAAGAGCAATTCCAAACAGGATTGACTCATTGGTATTAAAAGGAAGAGGATTACATATTAATGAATATTGGTTCAAGCATATAAAGTAACTAATTGAGATTGAACAGTGAAAATACATAGGGTACAAGAGAATTCATGCACATGGTTATGCTATTGGTCTTCACCTGAAAATTTATATATATCATTGCTTGGGTAATGTGGCCATTGGGCCTTGCTCTTCTTTTTTGAGTAATCCATGAGGGAGATTATTCTCAAGCATTGTTTGTCTTCATCTATGTAGGAAAACCTTTGGTGTAAAGAGCTATGGTGATTGAATACCACAAAATAGATCAGGCACATAATTAAACCTCCCACTTCCTTGTTTTTCTTCCAATTTAGAAATTATAGTGTTGATGTATTATTTGAGATAATTTTTTCATGAGCACTGTGTTGATATTGCAGTAGTTGTGGGAGGTATTAAACTCTACGTGTAACCCTTTACGAGACTATAATGTTATGGGAAGAAAGAGAAACCCTAAAATGTTGGATAATAACCCTAGAATACAAGTCAACTCAAGAGAATAACTAATATTAAGTTATTAGCCTCCAAGAGAAAAAGTTGACCCAACTAAGTGACTTGGAGGACTATAAATAGAGGGCGCTTGAGCTCATTTTCACTCACTCACTCTCATGACCTCATAAGTCGTAGTGGTGTGCATGACCGGAGGAGAACTACAATTGTTGCAGTAGTGACTTGGTCTTTGGTTATGGTTTGGATTTTCTGCTTGCTACGCTAGCTTTGGAGAGAGGAACGCTACATTGGTTGGCTATTGGTTATAGGGTTTTCTTCCTGAATTATTTTGTCTGTCAATGTTAAGGTGCTCGGGGGTGGCCTTTGTTCCTATGGTTGGGTGACAATATTGAGATATTGTATGTGGTGAAATGAGAAGACCTATTATTTTAACATGTAATGGGTTTGTTATCATGCAATTTGTACTTTCCCAAAGACAAAGAAAAGTGGATACTAAATCGACGTAACAAGGAGGATGTCGTATCACTGTCACCTTAATATGACACCTCTTTCTATTTAGGAGTATTACCCCAAGGGAGACATCCTCAGTGACCTTGAGGTTTGAGAAGGCTAAGGTAAAAGTAGTAATAAAGTCCCACCCCTCTAACAGGTCACTCTGCTAAAAATTTCCAAGGTTTTAATGAGATGAAACAAAATAATATTTAAGTGTACCTCCCTAGAATAAGACAACAAGAAAAGAGATGCTATTTGCAAGTACGATATGATGTCAGTGCTTCATAAAACCATAGACCTTTGGAAAAATGAACAAGATGATATAAAACTGAAACAATACAAATATTTATAAAATCAATGTATATTTAGCAACAACTACACAATTATGCATCAATAATGCTTCAAGAATGACAAGAAATAATAGCCTAAAATTGACAGAATGATAATAGATGTTGGAAGCAATAAAGGCAATGTAATATAATAAGCTTTTAATATTGCTTCTAGGATGAATTTGTTGTTGTTATAGATGGTTGTAACAATCTTTTGCAACAGTGGAAAATTAGTTAGTGAATTAGTCTAATATATAGTTAGAAAAAATTAGTAAAAGTCTTAGGGAAGATGGTTTAAGAGTTGTTTGGTCAATCAATCACTTGCAAGGGGTGAACTAGTGCCTTTTAGGGTAATGGAGTCAAAGTTTGCAGCGGAAATTCTTATAGGAGAACAACAAATGATAATAGACAATATAAAGGGATGGGTGAGATGATTGAGCTGTTAGTAACCTAAGGCTTCAATATCAAAACCCTAGAAGTAAAAAATGCTAGAAAGTAGGTAACCCTAAGCCATAGCGATTTCCTTCTTCCTTAGATCAAGATTGAAATAAAATATGTGAAGCTAATGAAGTAATGCTACTAGAGTGCTACAAAGGTAGGGCTCTAGTGTATTCTTCAAAAGAGATGTTTTCTAGAAAAATCAAGCACATGAAAAATTATAACGAAAAGAAAAATTACATGTGCTTCTCCCCTAGGGTTTTAAACTAGCAATTTCATAATCTTAGAAGGTGAAAAAAGAAAATTTACCATAACCATTCAAAATAAATGAAGAATTGCATATTTTACTTACTTCACCAAGAATAATCTAGCCACAAAACCCTATTTGAATAATTTTGACCAAGAAAATACCAAAATACACCAAAAATGGCCTCTCCAAGAAGTTGTGCACCACTTAATTTCGGCCAAGTACCCTTAAAGAGGGATGAATTTCAGACCTCACACTTGTGTGAGTGAAAGATGATAAAAAACATATAATATATTTGTCCCTTATTTATACAATAATAATGACCTTTAATCACAATTTAGGTAAAAAAAGGTCGGCATGGCCAAATTACATCAAAAATCCAGTTTTTACATAAAATCAACATTTAAAACCCTAATTTGTCTTTAGGGATGACTCCATGCCCCTCTTAGGGTGACGTTAGGCCCCATCTTGGAACTCTAGGCCTCAAAAATCCTCAAAAACTACCACACGTTCCAACCAAGACGTCCTCATGCCAAAACCCTAATTGGATGATGTCAAGGCTCAATATGATGATGTCATAGGCCTTCAAGGAACAACATCATGATGGAAGGGAAAGACCCCCTAGGTCCAGGCATGCCAAAGTGTCTCTGGTGGAATGTCCTTCTTTTTCTCCGGTGCAAGCCTCTGATGTATCTTTGCCCCTGGTTGGGGTCACAATATCCATCTGGTGGGATTTTAGCCCCATGGAGGTCCGAGATAATCATCTCCCCATATGTACTTGTCCATCAGGCATGGTCTTGCAGCAACAACAAGTACACCCTCCATGGGATCATAAGTCATAGGGATCATAGAAATGTCAATCACATCTAATAATCAAATTACCCAAACATGTGCATCAAACCCCCCTTTACCCAGACAAATTCTCAAAGACGTTATGTAATTTAACCAACCAAGTTTGGAGGGGGTCTCAAGATGTCCTATTGGGATAATCATCCTCGGGTTTGGGGTGTTTCCCAGGTGAAGACCAATCTAGGTCATGTATATGTATGAGATAGTGTAGGGAATGTTTGGGCAAGGGGCACAATGATAACAGGGAAATGTAAGTCTTACCTGTGGGTGCCTCTATAGAGGGCAAGATGCACCTTTTCATGGATTCCATTGTTCCCTATCCCATTCAATGCCTTTTACTCTTTGTATTATTGATTTTTCTTTTCAAGAGAATAGTTGGAGGACACTGTCCTGGCGTGGTGACTAGTGGTGATAGCGTTACCCACAAGCATTTAATAGAAATGAGAAGGTTGGCTCATGATGAGACCCCCTTTCTCTTGGCTATGACACCAAGAGCCACTACCCTGGTTTGGTAACCAGATGGATGGCAATGTCATACCGCTACATGCCCATGGACTTAATAGGTCGACTCATGATGAGACCTCCTATCCACCAACTAGGTCTTGAGTTTTATTTTATTTTACGGGTCCCCTTTTCTTGATGAGAAGCCATTTATTACTTTCTCTGGAATCTTGGGGTGAATCATCTCAAGGTTTCATTTTGGATTTTAACTCTTTCCATCTACTTTTACCGTTCGAGCCTTTAGCCCCTTCTTCCCACAAGGAAAGGTACAACCCTTACTAGCTTGGAAAACCCAATGCTCGAACCAAGGTAGGGGAAATATGAGAGGGAAAATGATGAAAAGTGGTAAGTATGGAAGGAATGGACTATGACCTTTCATAGACCCACCCAGTGGTAACTCATCCCTAAGGGAACCAACTTACTAGGGAACTTTGTCATCCCCCCCATGTATGGACAAGTTCAAGAGCATAATTTCCAAGCAAACGTCATGAAACAAAAGATAATTTAGTGCACATATTCAAATGATTTCAGATTCAGAGTGACACATATTCAAATGAAACAAACGTCATGAAACAAGAAAATGTCATGAAACAAAAGATAATTTAGTGCACATATTCAAATGATTTTAGAGTCAGAGTGATACCTAGACTCATTACCTCATGGAACAATATCCACTACTACTTCAGAATCGGGCCGATGGGATGGATGTTGCTGCTTTCGATAGATAGGAGATATTGAAGAAAATATGGGCCCTCCAGGGCCAAGATCAAGTCATATGGCTCTCAGTACTCCATGTCTAGGACCTGTGGACCTAGAGACATAATCTCCTTAGTTATCCCTATGATAGGGGATAACATATGGCTCCAACTTGGGGACATGTGCTCACCATAGAATGCATGAGAACCTCAACATATTTGGCATGACCTATGATCTGCTAGATCTCAACAAAAATGATTAGGAATATGTTGGGGTGGTGATATCACCCATGGATCATATATGATACATTGAAAATAAAAGTAATCAATCATATATACAAATGGAAATGAAACTACAACTACACTACGCTAGCATGATATGTAGAGGGTATATACAATGAATGAAAATGCCTACCTAACTTACCTCTACTTACATGTTGGTTGAATTCTAGGTGTAATCAAATAACTAGTGAAACCATCCTAGAAATATCACATAATACCTACCTATGTGCTTCATCATAATCCAAAACAAAGACAAGTTAAGCACAAAATAAACATGAGTTAGAGCATGCATCATATTGTCGTTAGTCGTAAAGTCTAGCTCATGGAGGCGGGTGGGAGAGAAAAAATGGTGCCAAGTCACACTCTTAGGAAAGTGCTCAATCCATCTCAGAAAGAGATCGTGAAAAATTAAAGGTTCAATAGACTAACTCAAAGGTTTTGAAGGTTGGCTACCTTGGACATCTTCACAATCTGAGGTCTAGGAAGGGGCTAGAAAGAACCTAGAGGGTGACTAACAATTTCTTAGGGGAAGGTTGAAAGATTGAGATAAAAAATCTCTTCTTGAGGTATTCAACCTACCATTGAATAATAAAAGTAATATTTGCCTCAGAGAAAACTTAAGACAAAGGACATGTTTCCAAACTACACCTTTATTGATATAGCGAGATAAAATTGTCGAAGGGAGTTGGAAAACATTGTCACAAGGATCCTTCTCTTGGAAAGAAATGTCCTCACCTTTATCAATATATGAGCACAATGGTGGTTTATAATCTTCTTCATGGAATAAATCCAAGTGCTCAAAGGAATATTCATCAAAATCCTCAAGGTATGACCGAAAATCACTAGGAGAATATAGCACTAGGTCATCCTTGGGTGTCTAAAACTTTTTTGTAATCATATCATTTCCTTGTTGCCAAATGTTAAAATTACTAGTAACCTCATATGATAGTTGTAAAGGAAACTTTTGGGAATGACCCTCAATGTCATAAATGGGATCCCCATGATATCCAATCGCATCTAATCTGCGCTTTCCAACATGTATGAATTCATCAATATTATCAACAAAGTCATCATCTTTATCATAACATGAAGGGATTAAAACATCCAAGCACTCTTCTAGCACTTCTTTACTTTCCAAATCATAAAATAAAGCATCATCATACTCTTGGAAAGGAGAATAACTTATTGTGTTTACTTCTTCTTGTGCAGGAGCTTCGAGGAATTGGATAACTTCATCAAATGGAAGAGTATGCATCATTGTCTCATCCTCATGACTTGTCTCTTAAAATTTATAATAAGGAGGATACGTCTTGTCCAAATATTCCCTTTCTTCTTCCCTCTCTGAATCATAGAATAAGGCATTATCAAAAACCTGAAAAGGAAAGTGACTAATCTCATCCACTTATTCTTGCACATGAGGAATAGGCTCATGGATGGATTCATCAGAGGGAGTAGAATACATCAATACTTCTTCATTGTGTTTGATATCTTCAGGCTCTCGCTCTTCAACCATGTCTTCATTATCCTCGGTAGAAGCATGAGTAAATTATTTCCCTTCGTCATGGGATTGGAAACCCTCATTAGGATCACTCTCCTCAACCTCCTGTTGGTTGATGACTTTTTCCCTTCCTTCAAAGATATCAAGAGAAACTAATCTCTCCATACTAAGGGTATTTGGGATACCTTTGGGGTCATCAACTTTGGTTTCTATAGAAAATATGTGTTTTCTCTTGGACAAAGAGATATTCTCCTCGATTTGCATGGCCATGTAATAGGAATCATTGATTTTTTTTGGACCCTTTTTAATGAGGAAGAACCCTAAATGCACTAAGAGTGAATTGGTATAGAGATAAATGAGGTACTTGTCTCCAGGATCATGGCTTCTAGGAATATGATATAGCAATTTCTCAAACCTATCCTGGAATTCCCTGATAGTCTCATTATCGGTTTGTTTTATATACTCGAGTCTTTTTAGTAGCATTTGGATATCTTCCAATTTAATACCCCATCTCTTGAGAAATGTTTCTTCTAATTGGTCCATAGATGTGATGCTAACATCATGGATATCATCATACCATTTCCTAGCATTGCCATGAAGAGTGGCAGAGAAAAGTTTCATTGCCAAATATTCAGCATCATCACTAATAGGGTGGAGTTGAAAGAAAGACCAAATTTAATCCATGTGATTGTTGGCTCTAACCTCATCACTACCAGAAAATCTAGGGAGCCCTTTTTCATACCTCAAAGGCATTCGTCAAGGATTTCCCAAGATTTTACACATGTCTAAGGGTTTGAAATTTCCCAAGTCCTATTAAGAAGCCATGGTTGGCTTTGTCATCAATGGAGTCACCAGATAATACTTCTAGGGATCATCAAAGAGAAAAGAGGGAATCACCCTCAATGGAGTCATCAGGTAATCTTTGTGAAGTAAAGGCTATGGATAAAGGCTTATCGAAAAAGTGTCATTGAGGAATATTGACTGAGTGTTCCCCGACAGCGGCACCAAAATGGTATCGTGCAATTTTTACTTTCCCAAAGCCAAAGTCAAGTGGATACTAAATTGGCGTAGCAAGGAGGATGTTGTATCAATGTCACCTTAATATGACACCTCTTTCTATTTAGGAGTACTACCCCAGGGGAGACGTCCCCAGTGACCTGGGGGTTTGAGAAGGCTAAGGTAAAAGTAGTAAGAAAGTCCCACCCCTCTCACAGGTCACTTTGATCAAAAGTTCCAAGGTTTTAATGAGATGAAGCAAAATAATATTTAAGTGTACCTGCCCAGAACAAGACAACAAGAAAAGAGATTTTATTTGCAAGTACCATATGATGTCAGTGCTTCATAAAACCATAGACTTTTGGAAAAATGAACAAGCGAATATAAAACTAAAGAAATACAAAAATTTATAAAAACAATGTATATTTAGCAACAACTACACAATTATGCCTCAATAATGCTTCAAGAATGATAAGAAATAATAGCCTAAAATTGACAGAATGATAATAGATGTTAGAAGCAATAAAGGCAATGTATAATCATCTTTTAATCTTGATTTTAGGATGAATTTGTTGTTGTTATAGATGGTGCTAGAAATATTTTTCAACAACAACAAATTATTTAGTGATTTAGTCTAATCTAGATTTAGAAAGAGTTAGTAAAAATCTTAAGCAACACGGTTTAAGAGTTGTTTGGTCAATCAATCACTTGCAAGGAGTGAACTAGTGCCTTTTAGGGTAATTGAGTCAAAGTTTGCAGCAACAATTCTTATATGAGAACAAAAAATGATAATAGGCATCTAAAGGGATGGGTGAGATGATTGATGTGTTAGTAACCTAAGGCCTCAATATCAAAACACTAGAAGGAAAAAATTATAGAAAGCAGGTAACCCTAGGCCCTGGCGATTTCCTTCTTCCTTAAATCAAGCTTGAAATAAAATATGTGAAGCTAATGAAGAAATGCTACTAGAGTGGTACAAAGGTAGGGATCTAGTGTATTCTTCAAAATATATGTTTTCTAGCAAAATCAAGTAGGTGAAAAATTATAAGGAAAAGGACAATAACATGTGCTTCTCCCCTAGGGTTTTAAACTAGCAATTTCATAATCTTAGAAGTAATGAACAAGAAAATTTACCATAACCATTAAAAATAAATGAAGAATTGCATATTTTACTTACTTCACCAAGAATACTCTAGCCACAAAACCCTAGTTGAATAATTTCCACCAAGAAAATACCAAAATACACCAAAAATAGCCTCTCCAAGAAGTTGCGCACCACTTGATTTCAACCAAGTACCCTTAAAGAGGGATGAATTTCAGACCTCACACATGTGTGAATGAAAGATGATAAAAAATATAAGAGATTATCCCCTTATTTATACAATAATCATGACCTTTAATTACAATTCAGGTCAAAAAATGTCGACATGGCCAAATTACATCAAAAACCCATTTTTTACATAAAATCAACATTTAAAACCCTATTTTGTCTTTAAGGATGACGCCATGCCCCTCTTAGGGCATCGTTAGGCCCCATTTTGGAACTCTAGGCCTCAAAAGTGAAAATTTAGGCCTCAAAAAGCCTCAGAAACTGCCATACGTGCCAACCAAGTCATCCTCATGCCAAAACCCTAACTGGATGACATCAAGGCTCAATATAATGGCATCATAGGCCTTCAAGGGCCAACGCCATGATGGAAGGGAAATAACCCCTAGGTACAGGCATGCCAAAGTGTCTCTGGTAGAATGAACTTATTTTTCTTTGGTGCAAGCCTATGGTGTCTCTCTGCCCCTGGCTGGGGTCACAATATCCATCTAGTGGGATTTTAGCCCCATGGAGGTCCGAGCTAATCATCTCCCCATATGTACCTGTCCTTCGGGCATGGTCCTGCAAAAACAAAAAGTATTCCCTCCATGGGCTCATAAGTCACAGGGATCATAACAATGTCAATCACATATAATAATCAAATTACCCAAACATGTGCATCAAACCCCCCTTTACCCAGACAAATACTCAAAGATTTTATGTAGTTTAACAAGCTGAGTTTGGAGGGGGTCTCAGGATGTCCTATTGGGCTAATCCTCCTCGGGTTTGGGGTGTTTCCCAGGTGAAGACCAATCTATGTCATGTAGATGTATGAGATGGTGTAGGGAATGTTTGGGCAAGGGGCACAATGATAACAGTGAAATGTAAGTCTTACTTGTGGGTGCCTCTGTAGAGAGTGATTTTCACCTTGTCATGGATTCCATTGTTCCCTATCTCACTCAATTCCTTTTACTCTTTATATTATTTCTTTTTATTTTCAAGAGAATAGTTGGAGGACACTGTCCTGGCATGGTGACCAGTGGTGACAACGTTACCCACAAGAATTTCATGGAAATGAGAAGGTTGGCTCTTGATGAGACCCCCTTTCTCTTGGCTATGCCACCAAGAGACATTAATATGGTTTGTTGACCAGATGGATGGCAGTTTCATACCACTACATGCCCATGTACCTAATAGGTCGGCTCATGATGAGACCTTCTATCCACCAACTAGGTCTTGAGTTTTATTTTATTTTACAGGTCCCCTTTTCTTGCCGAGAAGCCATTCATTTCTTTCTTGGGAATCCCTAATCTAAGCATCTCAAGGTTTCATTTTGGATTTAAAATTTTTCCAGCTACTTTTGTCCTCTGGGCCTTTATCCCCTTCTTCCCACAAGGCAAGGTCCAACCCTTACTAGCTTGGCAAACCCAATGCCTGAACCAAGGTAGGAGAAAGATCAGAGGGACAATGATGAAAAGTGGTAAGTATGTAAGGAATGGACGATGACCTTTCATAGACCCACCTAGTGGCAACTCATCCCTAAGGGAACCAACTTACTAGGGCACTCTGTCATCCCCCCCAAATATGGACAAGTTAAAGAGCATAATTTCCAAGAAAACATCATGAAACAAAAGACAATTCAGTGCACATATTCAAATGCTTTGCAAATCAAAGTGACACTTACCGTGATACTCAGATTCATTAAATCATGGAGCAAGACCCACTACTACTTCAGAATCAGTCCAATGGGATGGATGTTGTTGTTGTTGGTATATAGGAGGCATTGAAGAAAAGATGGGCCCTCCAGGGCCAAGCTCAAGTGATATGGCTCTCGATACTCCATTTCTAGGACCTGTGGGCCTCGAGACATAATATCCTTAGTTATCCCTAGGATAGGGGATAACAAGGCCCACATTATCTTCATACAATCTAACCACTGGAATGTAGATTGGGAGGATTTTCTCAGTTGGAGTTGTAGTTGAGTCATAGTTTTGTTGCAGCAATGAAACCCTAACCCTCTTGTTGAGGCACCTTAAGTGAAGCACTTGACCTAATCCCTGGATATCCTAGTGCACCCTAGCTTAGTGTACCTCTTGGTACTCTCAACAAGCCAAGGCACCAAGTTTGAGTTTTTGGTCAAAGTCAAAGGTTGACCAAGTCAAAGTCAACACATCCATGATTTACTCTATGAAGTCAGAAAACAAGTAAGAAGGAGCCTCTAACTTCAGAGCATGGAAGACAACGATTGACCTCATTCTTGCCAAGAATAAAGTTTTGGATATTGTGAAAGGAAAGATCATGGAACCACAGTTTGAAGTAGGAAAAGACAAGGAACCTCATAATGTTGTAGTTATGGAGAAGTTCAAGGATAATGACATCAATGTTATGAGTATCATAGTGGACTCTGTAAAGGATCACTTGATACCTTACATTTCTCATCTTGACTCATCCAAGAAGATGTATGATGCCCTAACTAATCTTTTCTTAGTCGGAATAGTGGACAAGTGATGAGTATGAAGAATGAACTCTGTGACACAAAGATGAAAAAGGATGACACCATATCTTTATACTTTCAAGATTTCTCACTAGGGAGATCAACTACAAGCCATTGGAGAAGCCATTCCAGAAAATGAAGTTGTGAACATGTCACTCAATGGTCTTTCTAGATCATGGGTTGCATTTGCAACAAGCATGAATACAAGGACGGATTTCCCAGCGATAGAAGAAATTTGGACATGTTGTGCACAAGAAGAGACAAGGTTGAACTCTAAAGGAAAACCCCAGAAGGAAGAATATGCTTAAGCCTTTGCAACAAAGTTCAAAAGACATGGAGGAAAGAAAAGATCTGATTCAAGAAAGAAGTTCAAAAGATATATTTCTAAGGTACAATGCTTTGATGTCCATGATCATGGCCACAGTTACAAAAGGAATTTCCCTAAACAAACAAATAAGAGAAATAGAGACATCACACATCAATTGCTAATGACGAAGAACCTTCAAAGAAGAAAAAACATGATGAAACAAATTTTTTGTATTATTCATCTCTTCCTGGAACCATTGAAGAGGAAATGTGGTTGAATGATAGTGGATCTTCAAGGCATATGATAGGTGATCGTAAGAATTTCTAAAGCATGAAGGAAAAGGAGACACCTCATAAAGTGGAGTCTGGAGACACAAACTCTTATGCAGTCAAGGGAATTGGACAAGCTACTATCAAGATGGAATCATGTAAATCTATTCATCTTAATAATGTTTTATATGTTCTTGGTTTGAAAAATAATCTAGTATCTATTTCTTGTTTGGAAGAGAGAGGAGATAAAGTAGCTTTTGTGTATGGAAAATTTCTTGTATGGTCTAAAGATTCAAATATAGAAGATGCTAGAGTCATTGGAACTCATGAAGGAAGATTGTATAAACTCCTAGATCAGAATACTCAATCCCTAGTACATGATGAAATCAACCCTAGTGAGTTATGGCATAGAAGGTATGTTCAACTTTATTATCAAGCCTTTCCATCCCTAAAATAGATGGTTGTAAGCATACCATAATTACAATCCATACATGAAGGTGTGTGCAGAGGATGTGCACTTGGGAAGAATATCAAGAAACCATTCCCAAGCAATGAGAATAGATCCAAATGAATCTTAGACCTAATATATTCAAATGTATGTGGTCCTATGCCAGTGAAGTCTCTAGGAGGATATCTTTACTATGTTATGTATATAGATGACTTCTCAAGAAAGACATGGTTGTATCTGTTAAAGACTAAGAATGAAGTATTTATAAAATTCCAATAATTCAAGGATGAAGTAGAGAACCTAACAGATAAGAAGATCAATATAATAAGATATGACAATGGAGGAGAATACACCTCCAAGGATCGCATTGCCTTTTGTAAAGAAGATGGGATTAGGAGGGAGCTCATTGTTCCTCATAATCCTCAACATAATGGTGTGGTTGAAAGAAATAATAGAACTATTGAAGAACCAGTCAAGGAAATGATGAATGATCAAAATCTATCTATGTTCCTATGGGGAGAAGCAGCCTTGACAACTATTTATATTCAAAATAGAAGTCCATATAGAATATTGAAGAACGTGACTCCAGAAGAAGCCTTCTTAGGAAAGAAGCCAAGCATTGAACACTTGAGAATCCTTGGATGTCCTGTATACATTCATGTTCCCAATGATAAAAAAAGAAGTGGGAACCCTTAGGAAAGAAAGGAATATTTGTTGGATATAGTGAATCATCAAAAGCATATAGAATCTATGTTCCAAGACAATATAAGGTTGAAATCAGCAGAGACGTGAATTTTTATGAAAGGGTTGCATTCAATAAGTCTATATAATATTACATAGACTCCAACGAAGAAAAGGAACATGAAGATACCAAAGAAGAAAGCACATGTTCTCCAGAACACCCCAGTGAAGATCTAGAACCACCACATGAGCATGTGGAACCACTTGTTTAACCTAAGACTAGAAAGCAACTTGCATGGCTTGAATCCACCTTGCAAGAAGAAGAAATACATAAATCTCCCGGTTGAACCTTCAGACAAATAAAGAAACCCAAAAGGTTTTCCAGTTATGCAACGCTCATGAAAAATATCATTCATGCAGAACCTTCCACCTTTGAAGAAGCAGTCAAGCAAAAACAATGGAAGGAGGCCATGATGGAAGAATACCAATCTATTATGAAAAACGATGTATGGGAAGTTCTGCCTAGACCTAAAAATAAGTTTGTAGTTACTTCAAAGTGGGTTTACAAGATAAAGCATGATGTAGATGGAAGTATTGATAAATACAAGGCGACATTTATGGCTAGAGGATTCTCTCAGTAGGAGGGAGAAGATTATGATGAGACATTTTCTTCGGTTTCCAGATATACATCTATTAGAGCCATCATATCTCTAGCAGCTTCCATGGGTTGGAGTTTACATCAGATGGATGTAAAGACCGCCTTTCTCAACAGAGTGATTGAGGAAGAAGTATACATAGAGAAACATCAAGTTTTTGAGGTACACCCAAAAGAAACCCATGTATGAAGATCGAAGAAGGCCTTGTATGGACTCAAGCAAGCTCCAAGATTTTGGTATGCACATATTGATAGCTACTTGACGAGACTTGGATTTTCCAAGAGTCATTCCAATCCAAATTTCTACTACAAAGTTGTGAATAATACACCTGTGATTCTACTGTTATATGTTGATGATTTGTTCCTAACAGGTGCAGAGCCTCTCATGATTTGTTCCTAAGAAGGAGATAGCCTCATAGTTTGATATGAAGTATCTTGGTCTCATGCACTACTACATGGCATTAGAAGTATGGTAGAAGCGTGGTGAATTATTCCTCAAACAAGGGAAGTATGTTGTAAATATCCTTTAGAAGTTTGGGATGATGGATTGCAAATCCATGGAAACTCTCATGGTGACAGATTTGAGGAAGTTGAGAGACTCTGATTCTGATCTAGTAGACTCATCCCTATACCATAAGTTGATTGGCTCCTTGATGTATTTGGTAAATACTAGGCCAGACATTTTCTTTGCTATGAACATGTTGAGCCAGTTCTAGGTGGAACCTAGACAAGAGCATTGGATAGTTGCAAAACATATCTTGAGATATCTTCGTGGGATGATAACTTATGGTTTGAGATATGCCTTAAACACTGAGGTATAGTTGCATGGATTTACTGATTCATATTGGGCAGGGAGTGCATATGGAAGAAAGATTACTTCTGGTATGTGTTTCAGTTTGGGATCTGCTATGATTTCATGGGATAGCAGGAAATAAAAGTTTGTTTCACTCAGCATTGCAGAAGCAGGGTATATTTCATCTTGTGATGCTTATACAGACACAGTGTGGCTCTGTAAGCCGGTTTTTGGACTATTTGATCAGGTGTTAGTTTCGACCGTGATATATTGTGATAACTAGATCTGTGTGAAGCTGTCAGAGAACCCATTGTTCCATAATAGGTTGAAGCACATTGAGATCAAGTATTATTTTTTGCGCAATAAATTCCAGAAGGGAGAAGTGGTTCTCCAGTATATCTCCATTGATGAGCATACTATAGATATTTTGACAAAGCCTTTGCCCAAGATAAAGTTTGCATACTTGAGGGACAAGTTGGGGCTTGTGGATATTGCTCCCTTGGTTGAAAGGGAGGAGATGGCTTCCTTGGTTGGGAGGGAGCATTGATATGTGGCATCATCGACTGTCAGTGAGTTGTGGATCTGTATCATGCTAGTACAACTTAGAGGTGGTCATACAACCTAGAGATGATTCTTGCATCATGCTAATTATGATCACACTAGTACAACTCAGATATGATACAGATGGTTGGATTTTTTGATACAATGGCTTGAGAATCATCGTACGAGTATAGCTTAGAGATGACATACAACTTAGATATGATGTATTGACATCATGCTAGTTATGTCATGCTAGTATGACTTAGAGATGATGTTGGTGAGCCGCATCATGCTAGATATGATCATGCGAGTACCACTTAGATGTGGCATACATATTAGATATGATGCAGTGGCCATGCATCATGATAGATATGTCATGCTAGTATGCCTTAGAGATGATCATACATATTATAGATGATGCATGAGGGCTTGTGTCATGCTAGATATGATCATGCAAGTATAGCTTAGATGTGGCATACAACTTAGATATGATGCATTGGCATCATGCTAGATATGCCACGCTAGTATGGCTTAGATATGATCATACAAATTAGAGATGAAACAGTGAGGCACTGATCTACATCATGTGAGTACAAATTAGAGGTGGCATACAAATTAGATATGATGCATTGGCATCATGCTAGTACGGATTATATATGATGTAGATGATACTCTGGATCACACAAGTACAACTTAGATATGATGTATTTGCATCATGCTAGTACAACTTAGAGGTGATGCAGTTGATGACATTGTTGATGCAGGATGATATCAATACAGTAGTTGTGTGCTATTGTGGTGGATGTGTTCCACCGGTGGTAATTGTATGTGTCACTAGTTAGTAGTCGTGTGCTACTTGAAGTGGTTGTATACTAATGAATAGTAGTTGTATACTACTATGGATAGAACAATTGTGATATATTGGATGGCATTCTAGTTTCCATGGATACTATCACTAGTATTGGATACTAATGATGGTGCTTGTGATTTGATGTGTGTGATCATGCGATAGCCCATGTGGCTATGTTGTTGCTACTGGTTCAATGGTCTATTTGTGCTCAATACCATTACTATTAATACCTCCCTAGATAGGAGGGAGTGTTGATATTATGGTAATTGTGGGAGGTATTAACCTCGACATGTAACCTTTGATGATCCTAGAATATTCTGATAAGTAAGAGAAACCCTAAAATGTTGGATAATAATCCTAGAAGACAAGTCAGTTCAAGAGAATAATTAATATTAAGTTATTAGCCTCCAAGAGAAGAATTTGGCCTAGTTAAATGACTTGGAGGACTATAAATAGAGGGCGCTTGAGCTCATTTGCACTCACTCACCTCATAATAAGTAGTGGTGCACATGACTGGAGGAGAACTGCAATTGTTGCAGTAGTGACTTGGTCTTTGGTTATGGATTGGAATTTCTACTTGGTATGCTAGCTTTGGAGAGAGGAATGCTACCTTGGTTGGCTATTGGTTCTAGGGTTTGCTTCCGGAATTATTTTGTCTTTCAAGGTTAAGGTGCTCGAGGGTGGCATGTGTGCCTATGGTTGGGTGACAATATTGAGATATTGTCTATGGTGAAATGAGCACACCTATTATTTTAACACACTGTAGAATAGATTTTACTGGGCACTCATCCAGGCCTGCACATACCGATAGTATCTTTTGGAACTAGCCCACATTGAGAATGGAGGCCCTGTATCCATCTTGAGAAACAAATACTCGACATCATACAAAGAATAGAGGTTAGAAGTTTCATATCCACTGATGATTCATGTTGGTGAAGTGAATGGGCTATAATTCTCGTATTTACAAATCGTAATGTATCAACAGAGTTGAATCCTTGACTATGATGCAATTGTCTAGATTTTGAAGAGAGATCGGACTTAGCATGGGTAAAGAAAATAGAGAAAGGTCAAAATACTTAAGGGCCATCAATGATCAACTTCATGAGGAGAAAATGCACTTGAATGAATAGGTTTGTATGCTTAACTAGAGCATGAGAGAGATGGAAAAGAACCTTGATAGTTCAACAATATTGGTGCCACTACTAAATATGGGTAGAAAAACCAACGATGTACTCTGACAGTACCGATAAAATTGGTCGTACTGTCGGATTTTACTTGTTTTTTTGTATTTTTTTCAAAAAATTCTGACGTTCGTCGACTATTCGACAACATAGTATTTAGCATCGAATATCTGACGGTTACATGTTACTTACTTTCAAGAATTTTTGTTTCATAATTATGAAATTGTGACAAAATATTATTTTCTTGTGAATAATTATGAGAATTTTACTCAATTATGTAATTCTAGCCTCATAACATCTAATATCATGCTTTCACAATTTATGATGGAAAAAAAAAGGATAACATATGCCCCCTAATGTGTGAGGTTAGAAGAGGAACCAATGGAAGAAATACATTATGAAAAATCATGGTGACAAGTGGCATAAGGAAAGATCCAGGAGATCAAGGAACTAGTGAGTCTTTACAATCAAGCATGAAGGATAAGAGCATATATAGACCATCCACTAGGTAGACATACTCAGACTCTAAATGAGCAAGGTCGCCAAAATATATACTGTGGATCCATGATATGAATTTCTAGACCATGGCCACAAAATAATACATGTTGGATCCATGTCATCAATAAGATCGTAGCTACGAGACAATACAATGTGGATCTACGTCATGAACACAATCATAGCCACCAGAAAATACAATGTGGATCTATGAAAAATCATAGAGATATCAGAAAGACAATGAACACTGAGGAGAGTGCCCCCAAATTCTTTAAAGTACTCATATACAAGTGACATACTCCATCGCAACTTGGGAGGGGATGTTGTACAGGAAGCAGTCCCTTTCTCAATGTTGGAATTATTTTTCTTGTTCTTTTCTTCTTTCCTCTAAGTTGTTAAGGATTCTTCGATTGCATGGACTGCACTAAATTTGCCTCAGAGGTTTGAGTAGGGATGGAAACAATTTGAGCACTAGTTACAGAGGCTTATGGGTGTGATGAAATCGACATCTAAACCATTTGGTCAACTAAATGGTTCATAAATGCATAGGAAATAGAACCAACCACACCATCGACATGGGGTTTTGGTGTTGTATTTCTTGGATCTTTCAATGGCCTAGGAGCATTTGGAATGATGTCATAGAGTGTACTTGATTGAGAGTAAATCAAGTCTAAGTGTTGGGCACAAAGAATGACATCCTGCTTAGTTGTCTCCCCGACCATAGCTACGTCTTGGAAAATGGGTGGTAGGAGGGACTTTGTGAATCACTCCATCAAGAGTTTGTTTGATATTTGTGTCTTAATCATCCTATGTCTTCGTCTCCACTCATGTATATGATCGGAAATGTGAGTGGCATTATCTTGATGTAGGGAATTCAAGAGCTCTATTCCTATCTCGTACCATATGTGAAATTGGTAATGCGTTTAGAATGTCATTGCCAAGTTGTTGAAGCTTTTAAAGTAACTACCTTTTAATTCAATGTATCATTTGGTGGCAGCTCCGGTCAAGGATCTCTGGAAAATAAACAACCTCGCACTATCATCCATCAACAAGTTGGATGAAAACCATAAGTGTTATGTCATGATGTGTGTAGAGGGGTATTCTCTCGACTTATTTTCAAACTTCAAGATATCTAATGGAAACTTGGAAGGCATTTCCAACCATGAAGGGTCGTGGGAAATAGGGTCATTCGTCAATCATGACGAATCAAGTAAGCCTAACGTTGCGAGGAAAGGTAACATCATTAATGAATATTGGGAGGGAGGTGAAGTCTCTATTGTCCCAGATGGACCTTCCGGTCACCCTATATTTGTACTACTGGAGGGTTGAGGAGATATCAAAGAGTGAGTGCCTCCATGAATGGTGGAACTTCTGGGAGCATGAATTCTCCCAAAACCAAACATGCCACCAGGGGTAAATGTGGACCCTATAGGAAAAAACACTCCCAAAGTTAATCCCATGGAAGACACCCCTAAGACCAGATGTGTTAACAAAGGGAAAACCTCCCCAAGGTGAAAATTTATTTCCCCTGAGGGATGTGCCCCCAGGGAAGGGTGTGCTAACCTAAGGAAAGTTGAAACCTCATGACATATTACTTTCCCTAGCATGACTAGGGACAACCCCAAAATCACTAGAAATATTCCATCCAAAAGGTACACCTGCACCTGATGATGTCGAGTCACTCATACTTTAGTGGAGGTGGAAGGATTTTTGGCTCCCATGTTGAAACCAAGGCTCAGATCCCCACCGGAAAAGGATTCAGATCAAGTGGGCATTGAAATGGATGGGATGGACATATGAACACTAGGTATACTAACAGATGGAAAAGATGACATAGTCAATGTCCCCTAGATCAAGGGGATTGTAGAAAAAGGCATGGACGATGTAGGTCTAATGGTGCTAAGATTTGGTAATGTGAACATCATGTGGATGACCTCGAGGGGATTTCCCCCAGTCCCACTTGAATATGGGATCAATGTCTTAGCCACACTAGACACAACAATTGGTCTTGAAATGGTGGGAGGATGACTAAACAAAGAAAAAGTCTCACTAAAAGTTTCCCTTACTTGGATAAGTAGATGTGTGTCTGGTTTAGGCAAAGGAGGATTAACATTTGGTGGATGATGTTCATCTACCAATTCTACTTCAATGAAACCAGTCTCGTCAAACCAAAGTTGAGGCCCTTTGAATTCCTTGTCACCTATATTGCGTTGTTTTACAGGTGGTCGCACCTCCATAATGAGCTCAAGTCCACGTAGTCAACAAGAACGACGCAGTGATTCAGCCATGGTGAATGTAATAAGTGAAAATCCAACCACAATTCAACATAAGGCCAACCTAGACTCAGACTCAAAGAGCACATCCATAATCAATCTAGGCTAACAACAAGGAAACCAATTGGCTCAGGGGACTTCTGAGAACCAACCCTATGGGGGAGATGAAGTAGCCACAATATTGGCTAACGAAGGTATGAGGAGAATTTACGATGATCTCCATGAAACAACCTTGAATGGTCCAAGAACCCTTTATTAATGAAGGCACCCTTCTGGGGAACTTAGACTATGAACAAACGTTTTCCCCAGGTACTATGGGCACGTCCCACCTATAGTCACCTCTGTGGCTACCTAGGAAAGGTCACTAAGGCTACCACCTCACAATCAATGACCAAGTGAATAGTCATAGGTCCGACCCCAAGTAAGTGCAGGATAACTAAGCATGAATCTCTGAAGGTGTTAACCAACGAAACCTTTGTATACGTAGCAATCAAATCAGTACCTCAAACACCAAAACAAGCAAAGATGGGTAATCTCCCTACTTGCCTCGATGCGACCTCGTGATTAACTCTTATGTTAGAGGAGGCTCTCTACACATTGGTTAAAAGAATGGGTTTATCACTCTTTAATGACTCTTAAGTTTCATTTTCATAGCCTTGGAGATTTTACTCTCCAATACTAATCCAAAGCCATGAGCCTCTCTAATGTTGGTTCAATATAAAAGAAAAGTGTCTAATGAATTTTAAATTATGATTTTTATTTTAATGGTTGTTACTTAAGTCCAAGGGAAGTGGATGAAGCTTTTGGTGATGTTGTGACTATTGGCCCAACCAAACAATGAAAATATGATAATGTGAATTTCCAATTCGATGAAATCTACCTATGGGAGGGAAAGAGATTGTTTTATTTTCTTTGCAACTTTTGAAATGAAACCTCACACACACCAAGCAACCAACAAACAATTCAAACCTGAAAATTTTTCAAGAATTGGAAACCAAACAATGAAGAACCAATGCACTCTTTCACTAATGCTTTAAAAGAAGTCAAGCATGCAACAATTTTTTGTCTTTTTTCTAGTTGTAATGCAAAAAAAATATTGATCTAAGAAAGAATATGAATGAAAAAGGAAAACCAGTAACAACAACAAGAAAAGGGGTTGTAGGAAATTGGAAATGATGCTAGATCAACCCACTTCGATGTCTCTACCAAGATAACACCCAAAACCTGAAAAGAAAATCTAATGGAAATCTAGAGTTTGGGAGCGGAAATTTGCAGGGACTATACTGCACTCTGTATTTACTAGAAGCTTATGATATAATATTTCAAAAGAAAACCCTAGAAATCATATTTCTAATGGATTTTGTCTGACTATAATATGAATTGTCTATCAAAATATATTAGTCAAACAATCCACGTAGCTGTCACGAAAAATTTGCAAAATAGTTGATTTTAAATCATCGATAACTTTGCTTTCCAGACACTGATCTGGACTATTTTTTTTTTAAATTGGCCAAATTTTAGAGAGGAATCCATATATGTAGTTATTTCCTTCATATTCTACACATAAATTTATAGAATTGTATCTAAAGGTCACGATCCTCTTTTATATGAAAAACTCTTTAAGAGAGCCAAGGAAAAAAACAAGGATCTCCCCAGTGGAGTCATTGATTCTGTTATAGGATAAATCTCATAGGGATCTCACAGGATAGATGGAAAGATATCCCTAAGATCTGCCTATTGATCCTAGACAAAAAGAATGTTAAATTCCTATGGCTTTCCTAGCCTTAAGTAGATGGATTCATAATTAACCTAAAGAGTGGTAGAGATAGCATACCTTTAGTTATAGGTTGTCCTTCGTATATTCTGTCTAATGTAGATCTAAAGTTCTAGCTCCAATCTCTACAATCTATTTCCTACACACAAAATACAAACAAGTATTTTCCACCTCTCTACTTGGCATTAGAATCCTAGATCTACTTGAAAAAAAAAACCTCACGCAGACCAAGCAGCCAACAAATAGTTCAAACCTAAAACTTTTTCAAGAATTGGAAACCAAACAATGAAGAACCATTGCACTCTTTCACTAATTCTTTAAAAGTAGTAAAGTATGCAACATTTTTTTGTCTTTTTTGGTTATTTTTTCCAATTATAATGCAAAAACAAAATCCCAATCTAAGAAAAAATATGAATGAAAAAGGAAAACCAGCAACAACAACAAACAAAGGGGTTGTAGGAAATTGGAAATGATGCTAGATCACACCCAAAAATTGAAAAAAAATAAATCTAATGGAGATCTAAAGTTTCAGAGCGAAAACTTGTAGGGACTGTACTACACTTTGTATTTACCAGAAGCATATGATATAATATATCAAAAGAAAGATATGGAAATCCTCTTTCTAATGGATTTGGTCTAGCTACAATTGGAATTGTCTATCAAAATATATTATTCAAACATTCCACGCGATCGTCACGAAAAATCTACAAAACAGTTGATTTTAAATCAGTGACAACATTTCTTTCGAGACACTGATATGGACAAAAAATAAATTAAAATTGGTCAAATTTTCAAGAGGAGTCCATATATGTAGTTATTTCCTTCATATTTTACATAAAAATTTATAGAATTTTATATGAAGTTCGCGACCCTCTTTTATAGGAAAGCTCTTTAAGAGAGCCAAGGAAAAAAAACAAAGGATCTCCCTAGTGGAGTCGTTGATTATTTTATGGGATAAATCTCATAGGGGTCTCATAGGATAGATGGAAAGATCTCCCTAGGAACTACCTATTGATCCTAGACACAGTTAAGTGCCTCAGCCCAAATCTTGGAAGGAAGTGATCTTGCATGCAACACACAACTGGTCATCTCCTTGAGAGACATGTTCTTCCTTTCAACAACTCCATTATGTTGTGCAGTGTATGGAACTATTGGTTGCAACTGGATACCAGCTTGATGAAAAATATTTTGAATATCTTTGTTGATATACTCCCCCCCATTGTCTGTATGGAGGATCTTGATTTTCTTCCTAGTTTGTGTATCTACTAGATCTTTGAAGTCTTTGAGATGCTCAAAAACTTTAGACTTTTGTCTGAGAAAATAAACCCAAGTATAGTGTGAGTAATCATCAATAAATGTAAGAACATGCCTTGCTTTGTTGATGGACTGATGTGGAAATGGACCCATGAGATCACTGTGAACAAGCTCCAAGGAAGAGGAGGCTCTCCTTGCTTTCCCCTTTTCAAATTTCTCTTCAGGATGCTTACCAATAATGCATCCTTCACAAACCCCTTCAAAAAATTGAATGTCTGGCAACTCTTTGACCATTCCTTGCTTGGAAAGTCGTTGCATGTACCTAAATTTTAAATGACCAAATTTTTCATGCCATACTCTACTACTATAATTAGTATGTGTAAGTAGCAAAGAGGAGTCATAGTCAATAAACTTAGTGAACTTATACAACCGTGATTTGTAATCTACCTCACCAACTGCAATAATGGAATTGTCATGCATGTCAAGTACAATAACTGAATCTGATGTAAATTCAACCCTTTTACATGTTTGAGTGATCTGATAAACTAAGAGAAGATTTATAGAAAGCTTTGGAACATGTAAGACATTTTCAAAACTTCCATTAGGGAGTTCCACTCTTCCCTCTCCTGCAACCGCTATTGGAGTATCATCCCCCATGAGAATACGAGGTCCAGAGCATGAAATCAAATAAGTAAAAACTTCCTTTTTAGCTGCCATATGATGTGATGCACCAGAATCTATAATCCATGAATCAGATGAGGAATTAATTGCAACCAGAGCATGATGATTACCTTTCTTAGGAGCACGGTCTTCTTCCTTCTTCTTCTTGGCACCTTCGGGAATGAAGTCTCCAAGTTTATTATTCTAAAGTAATTGTGTCATAAGATCGATCTGCTTCTTCATGCATGTGGTTTCTTCATGATTCGGTTTATTGCAATATGTGCACTGCTTTCCCTTATTCTTCTTCCCTTTGGAATTTGAAGAATCTTTGGAACCTGAAGAATCCTTGAAGGGTTTGGAATATCCCTCCTTCTTTGACTCTGGATGTAATAACTCATTTTGTTTATGCTTCAATTTATGATTGTATGACCCTTTTCCATCATGCATGGTGAGTGCATGTGCTTTGGGATATTTCATGAGGCCCATTTGTATGAGTTTTTCTCTTGTGTAAGAGACTCAATGAATTGAGCCAACGTAGGCATTTTCCAATTTGTTCCAAAAAGACATCTTCCAGAATGGAAATTGGAGACATATACAGCGTATTCTAGTCCTAGTTTGGCCAAGATTGTTAGAATAAGTTGCTTCTCTTATGTAGACTTGTCAATACCACATTCACCCAAGCTCAAAATAAAAGATTTAAATTTAGTAAAGAAATCCTGTATATTATCAAAATTTTTAGGGTCTAAGGTATTCAACTCTACCTCAAGCATATGACCTCACATCTCATTCTTCTTTCCAAAGAGTCCTTCCAAGGTGGTCCAGATCTCATTTGGAGTCTTGCATGCAACAACATGAAACCATAAATCAATAGAGATTAACTCATGAAGTAGTCACGTGGACTCATCCTTACAGTTCACCCATCTCATCTTCTCAATCATTGATGTAGGTTCAGTTTCTGTCGCCATTGTCAAATTATACAGTCCTTTCCTTCTGAGTTGGAATTCCTCCTTGGGCTTCAAATCAAAATAATTGTATGGTGTGAGGATTACCACCAAGTTTGACTGTATAATATTTTTCCTATCCATATCTCCCAAAATATTAAGCTTTTGAGGAAATGGCTCGCATGAGAAGTAAATCGACCCATTCTGCAAGTGGGTTTTCAACCGTTTGGCGAGATTCCTCACCGTTTTCTCATAAAGTAAGTCAGAAGATCGTCTCCTGAAACTGATATGAATTTTCACTTAAAGTGCCCTTTCTGTTGTGATTTCTTAATTTTTCATGTCAGTGTTTCATGGAAACCTACACAGGATATCTAGCTAAAGTATACACAAACAAAGCTTATCAAGAAAAGGAAAAGAGATACTCAATGAAGAATGAGAATCAATTCATATTATGATCTAATCAATGAGTGAGTGATCTTCACTCATATAGGCAATGACATCTTATAATTAGGAATGCATGCATAATAGTGATGGTCTAAGATTAGAAATTCTAAAATAGAACTAGTCAGTTAACTCCCAATGAACTAGTGTTACTCCCAATGAAGTAGTGTGCCGAAAATAGAAATTTCTTCAACACCCTCCCCTGAACATCACTATGGAGTAAAAAATGAGTCCCGGCTACTAGGCCATTTTAGGTACTCATGTACAATGCAACTAATGAACACTGAATAAAAATGAGGAAAGAGAGAAAACCACGTGGGAACAAAACCCCCCTCAAAGGACAATGTATCAAAAGAAGAAAAGGCAGTTGCTAGGAAACTGTGTTCTTCACTGCAAGACGATCCCACAAAGTTTGAAACTTCTGCTTAATGAATGCCTTGGTGAATATGTCAGCAGTCTGTTCAGAGGAAGAAAATAACTGCAAATCAATGATCCTGTCATGTACTAAATCTCTGATGAAATGCATGTGGACTTCAATGTGTTTGGTTCATTGTCATTGTATTGGATCTCTGCAAAATCTCAGTGTACTCTGATTGTCACACCATATGACAGTCGGACAGTGAAACTGGATACCAAGCTCGGTAAGGAAGTGTTGAAGCCAAAGTGTTTGAATAACACAATTGACTACTCCTCTGTACTCAACCTCTATGGAAGATAAATCAATGGCCGATTTCTTCTTACTTGACCAACAAATTGGGCCTGACCCCAATCTGAGAGTGTACCCGGACGTGGACTTGCGATCTGTGCTATCACCAGCCCAATTTGAATCTGTGAAGCCTATGAGATATAATGCAAAACCAACTGCATAGTGAATCCCATAACTCATGGTGCCCTGAACATATCTGATGATGCGCTTGGCAACCTTCCAGTGCAGATCATGGGGTTCCTACATGTATCTGGAAACTGCTCCTACCGCATATGAGAAATCTGGACAGGTGTGGGTGAGATACATAAGACTCCCCACCAACTGTCGATACAAAGTGTTGTCCACTAATGGTGTATCCCCTCCATCCTCAAGTTTGATCCCAGATAAGAAGGGTGTAGGTGCAGACTTATAGTCTGTCATGTGGAATCTATCTAGAAGATCCCTGACATACTTAGCCTGATAAATTTTGATGCCGAAAGCATCCTGACTGATCTCAAGACTAAGAAAGAAGTGTAGTGGACCCATGTCCGTCATAGAGAACCTGTCATGAAAAATATCTTTGACCAAAGAAATGGTTGAAGCAGAGCTACCGGTGATTGAAAGATCATCAACATAGAGTACTAATATCATCACAGAGTTAGTAGTCCTCAACATGTAAACATTGGAATAAGATTTACATCTAACAAAATCATGTGAAAGTAAGTAAGAATCCATCTTTGCATGCCATGCTCTAGGTGCCTACTTGAGGCCATAGAGAGATTTCTTCAGTCTTCATACTAAAGATGAGTTATGAATCAACCCCTGCGGTTGCTCCATGTAGATCTCCTCTGAAAGGTCACCATGAAAAAAAATATTCTTCACATCCATCTGGTGAACTTCCCATCCTTTGGCTGCTGCAATGGCTAGAGACAAGCGAATGGAGTCTATCTTTGCTACAGGAGCAAAGCTCTCATCATAATCTATCCCATGAATCTGTGGAAATCCTTTTGAAACTAATCTGTCTTTGTACCTGCTCACCTGACCATCTCTTTCTCTCTTATTCCTATAGACCCATTTGCATCTAACAAGTTTCCTCCCTGGTGGAAGTGGAACCAGATCCCAAGTCTGATTCTCTAGGAGAGAGTCATGACCTCCTACATGGCTGCTTTCCATAGTGGATTTCCAACAGTCTCACTGTAGGTATGTGGATCAGAAGATTGAACCATATAGCAATGCATGGGCATCGCTGGTTCAAAAGATGAAAATACATGAGAAGGATCCACATGCTAAGATTGAGTCCTCCTAGAATCCGATGGATCCCCTACAAGGTTGTTTGTTGCATGAAGTGTGGACTGTGCCCACTTGGGAATTTGCTGAAGCTCTAACGATGTCTCCTCATTTGGTTGTACTACATGCTCATCTGCATGTACATAATCCTGTGAATCTGTGTCTAAATATGTAGCATCTAAGTGTGTGGAATCATCATCTTTGATGTCTGGAACTGATGGAAGCACAAGAGTCTATGCGTGTTGCATGAGAGGTGCATGCAAAGGACTCTCCTCAAACTGAACAATGTGCTCAATAATGAGCCGGTCTATAGAGGGATCAATCAATTTGTACCCCTTCACATCATCTAGATATCCCACAAAGATGCAAGGTGTACTCTGTGGATCTAAGGCTTTCCTCTTTTTGGAAGGAATATGGGCCCATGCTCTAGATCCAAAGATGCATAAGTGTGTGACATCTGGTTTGTCACTTGTCCAAGCCTCAAAAGGTGTCCTATCCTCAACAGATTTGTGAGGTGATCTGTTATGTATGTAAGTAGCACAATTAAGTGCCTCAACCCAAAGTTTGGAAGGAAGTGATCTTGCATGCAACATGCAACTGGTCATCTCCTTGAGAGACCTATTCTTCCTTTTAGCAACTCCATTCTATTGTGGAGTGTATGGAACTATGTGTTGCAACTAGATACTAACTTCACGACAAAGATTCTGAACATCTTTGTTGATATACTCCCCCCCATTGTCTGTACGGGGGATCTTGATTCTCATTCTTCATTGTGTATCTCTCTTCCTTTTCTTGATAAGCTTTGTTTGTGTATGCTTTAGCTAGATCTCCTGTGCAGGTTTCCATGAAACAATGACAAAAAGAAGGCTAGATTCCTATGGCTTTCCTAAACTCAAGTAGATAGATTCATAATTAACCTAAAGAGTGGTAGAGATAACATACCTTGAACTGTAGTTTGTCCTTCGTATATCATGTCTGATGCAGATATGAATTTCTATCTCCAATCTCCGCAATCTATTTCCTATACACAAAATACAAACAATTCATTTCCACCTCTCTACTTGGCGTTAGAATCCTAGATCTACTTGTATCTAATCAAATATATCGATCACAAGATCAGATCCAAACATTTGCAAATGAAATACAAACATGTTCATGGGGGAAACCAATGATATATTCATTATTATGAAGAAATTACATCAATTCACACCTTGAATGTTGATGCTTCCTCCTAGTCCCATGTTCTTGATGCTTCTCCTTAGTCTCTTGAGCTTCTCTCTCTATTTTTTCAACATAACCACTCTCAAAACTCTTTCCCCTATCTCCTTGATTTGGCCTCTTCTTATAGTATTTTAGAAGAGATTGGAGATAGGTTTCATGACATGTGAATTGGGTGGATACAAGTCATGGACAAGTGGATACAAGTCATAGATAGCTTGATAGCATGTGAATTAAGCAATTACAAGTCATAGATAGACTTGATGGCATGTGAACTAAGAAATTACAAGTCACACACAAGTTTCATGCTTAATTATGAGTTTTTATCAACCTATTATGAACCTTTTCTCTATTATGAGCTTTTTTCTCAAGTTCCATGTTCAATTATGAACTTTTTCCAACTTAGTATGAACTTTCTTTTCAATTATGAGTTTATTCTCAATTATGAAATGATTTTTATTTCATAATTATGAAATTGTGACAAAATAATTATTTCCTTGTGAAATAATTATGAGAATTTTACTCAATTATGTAATTCCAGCCTCATAACATCTAATAACATGTTTTCACAACCTATGGTGGAAAATATAAGTATAATAATCTTTCAGAGTTTGGATTCCAGCAATAGCATCCGACCAGCCTTTGGTGTGACAATCAGAGTGCCATCAAGCGTGCCAAAAACCTAGTTCAACATCAACGCAACAAACACATCGAGCTACACATGCACTTCATCAGAAAGCTCATTCATGATCGAGTTATTGAAGTGCTCTTCTGCGTTACAGAAGATCAAGTTGCAGACATTTTCACAAAGTTTCTTACAGAAGTGAAGTTTTTCAAACTTCGATCTATTTTAGGAGTTCATGAAGTTGTCATTAAGGGGGGATAGGCTCTAATGTCTCCTTCTTTCTTCTATTGTGTTTCCTTTGTAAATTCTTCAATCCTATCCCAAGTTGTTCTTAAGGGTAGATGTTAGGATATTTAGACACTTGAGTTAGTTAAGATCAACTTGGTTTAATGTGTCATCAGGGAAACTTGTTTTTCTTATTGTGTTTCTTTATTATGCATTTGTAGTTAGGTAATCTGATGGTAGCCTGAGTGGGCCTAATGGTTAAGAACATGTGTTTCCTCTTAAGAGGTCACAGGTTCAAATCCAGAGGGGGGTAGGGTAAGTATACCTTCGTAGACTTTACCAGTCAAATCACTGGGCGGAGGGGGGTCTCTTGTCCCACAAACAAGGGGGTCTCATACACCAATTTGGTGTGATGGCTTGGCCGTGACCTTAAAAATAGATTATTATTATTATTATTATTATTATATGTTCTCAACATAGAGTGATCCTACAGTTCATATTCTCCTCGATCTTAACGACAACATTGATTCATGGCTTAACACCCGATTGATCCATGATCTCTATTTAAAGAGCATCGAGGGTCATTTGTTGATGATCAATTGTGAGAAACTCTCTTGTACATCTCTCTATAATTTTTTATTTTGCATTAATAAATTGTTCCAAGTGGCCACGTTGGATGGGACCGTGGATGTTTCCACATAGGGGTTTTAACATGTGAAAACATTGGTGTGTTGATCTTTGATATGGTTGTGTGAGTGGTTATTGAAGGTGTTCATCCTTTGTTGGAATACGTGTGTTGTTGAACATCCACTTACTCCCTAAATTTTCCACTTCTACTTTTTCTTTTTCCACCATAAACTTCCTATTTTCTTAATGTATCCCTATCTTAATTTTTTTTCCAATTTCACTTTATTTCTTTATTTTTATAATTTTATCTTTATCTCCTCTCCTTAGTCCATGCCTTATCCTATAAGTCATCGTTTTACTATCTTTCCCATACGTTACATTTACACACATACCCTTTTTTAACCCCCTTTTTACTATAAATACCCACTTCCCATTCTATTTCTATATTCCAACTATACACTTTCCCACTATACTTAGTTACTACATTTCCCACTCATCTTATATTCAACACGTAGTCCACTCTCATCACATATTCACTTTTCTAACCCCTTTTTACTTATTAACCCCTCCAAATCTTTCCACATATCTAGATCTAGGGTAATCACCCCTTGGTCTCCACCCCCTTCCTACCCCTTCTCACTCACCCTTCCCCCAAGGTTTTCTATTGATGCCCATGTCACCGTGAATGCAATTAATAAAGGTATTTGTTAGGTGATCTACAAGGCCCACTTGAAGCCAATATAGATAGATCTCAAAAAGACTCTAATAACAAAGCTCATCCATTAGTCCCAATTTTAATTGTCTACGGGGTAGTTAAATCCAAGCTCTAGAGTATCTCAAGAGGTTGATATCATGTTCCTAAGAGTCCCCTTGAATACAAATTTAGATTTGTCCCATCAACTTGAGTTGGAGTCGAAGGGTTGCATTCCACATTCCATGTTAGTAGGTTGTCTTCAACAGCCCAAGTCCAAAGACTATTTCACTTGCTATGCCCTCACTCCTATGAAATTTGTGGATGCCAGCATTGCTTGTTTAGAGATTCACACAATTTCTTTAAGAATTTTATTGAGTACAAGGACCATAAAGTTTTGACTTTAATTATTCATGAGATGTTTCAATTTTGACATAAAACTATCCCCTTCAAATCTTTCCACATTGTTGGATCACTCCACCAACCCTCCCCCCAACCACCAAAATAAAACCTTCCCCACACCCTCCCCTAACTTTTCTATTGATGTTCATCTCACCATGCGAGAAAATAATAAAGTATTCATGAAGCAAGGCCCACTTGAGGGCAAAAACCCCTTCCCCACACCCCCTGCAAAGGGTTCTTATTGATCATCTCACCATGAAAAAAATTAACAAAGTGTTCGTGAAGCAAGGCCCATTGGAAGACAATATGGATAAATCTCAAATTCTCAACATAATTATTTAAGTTGAGTTTTTGTATTTTAAACAGTTTCTAACTTCAACTAAAATTTAAAAAAAATATTTATTTACAAAGTTAATTTCAAATAAACTTTATTTCAAAATTAACTTTATAAATAAATAACATTTAAAAAGTAACGACCATCTATATCTTAAAAACAAAAATTACTTATACCACATACTCCATTATACTCTATTTCATTTCATATATGAATCAGAAAACTATGTTACAATCCAAACCATCTAAATTCATTAAACCACATTAATCGTTCATTCATTCTTAACTCCCATTAAATAGTCGCTGGTCTCTTAGCATTAAGAGACCATCTTTATGAACAAAATTCTTCATCAACATTCAAAATTAGCAAGTCGCATTCATCCTCCATTCGTTCTTAATTACTATTACCGCTTAGTAAGCAAATTTGATCATATAAAAAAAAATGCATCCAAGTTTCATTCTTCTTGGTCTTTGAAAATGCAAATTTCATCATATCAAAATAATTGAAAATGCAAATTTCATCATATCAAAAATTGCATCCAAGTTTCATACAAATTTACATTTAAACTGAATATGCAAATTTCATCATATCAAAAAAATTGCATCCAAGTTTCATGCAAATTTACATTTAAACTGCTGGTCTATTCGCCTCTCTACTTTTATACAGAGATACTATTGAGACATACTCAAAGCCCATGAACAAATAATGTCATGTGGTGAATTGTATTGGGAGAATCCAAATTCACGTGATAAACAAAACAAGCCGTAATTCTTGGAAATTAAATCCAAGGATGTTTCCCTTCTATGTCAGTTCAGAGGGGGGCAATTCAAAAGATCTAGTATTCATCCTATGAGTGAAAAATAATAGTTCAGTATTAATGAGATTTTTCAAGGTATGAAAAAACTCAACTAGAAGTTGACATAATTCAAAGGGCTATTTACATGAACATAATTCAAAACA
>ML850722.1:0-19370 GCA_009831015.1 Picea engelmannii
TGGATGGGGTCTCAACATCCATCTAGTGGGCTTTCATCCCTATGGAGGTCTGAGCTAATCATCTCCCCATATGTACCTGTCTATTGAGCATGGTCTTGGAACAACAACAAGTACTCCCTCTATGGGCTCATAAGTCACAAGGATCATATCAATGTCAATCACATCTAATAATCAAGTTACCCAAACATGTGCATAAAACCCTCATTTTCCCAGACAAGTGATCAAAGACATTATGTTATTCTACAAGCCAGGTTTGGAGAGGGTTCCAAGATGTCCTATTGGGATAATTCTCCTTAGGTGTGGGATGTTTCCAGGTGAAGACAAATCTAGGTCATGTAAGTGCATGAGATGGCGTGGGGGATGTTTGGGCAACGAGTGTAATGATGAAAAGGAAATGTAGGTCTTACCTATGGGTGCCTTTGAAGAGGGTGAGTTTCACCTTGTCATGGATGCAATTGTTTCCTATCCCATTCAATGCCTTTTTACTCTTTATCTTATTTCTTTTTCTTTCAAGAGAATAGTTGTGGGACACTGCCCTGGCATGGTGACTAGTGGTGACAACATTACCCACAAGCATTTCACATAGATGAGAAGGTTGGCTCGTGATGAGACCCCATTTATCTTATATATGCCACCAAGAGACACTACCCTAGTGTGGTGAATAGATGAATAGTAGTGTCATACCGCTGCTTTCCCATGGACCTAATAGGCTGGCTCATGATGAGACCCTCTATCCACCAACTAGGTCTTGAATTTTATATTTATTTTATGGGTCCCCTCTTTTCTTGCTGAGAATCCTTTTATTTCTTTCTTGGGGATCCCTAGGCGAAGCATCTCAAGGTTTGATCTTTGGATTTTAACTTTTTCCAGCTACTTTTACCCTCTGGGCCTTTATCCCCTTCTTCCCACAAGGCAAGGTACAAGCCTTACTATATTGGAAAACCCAATGCCCGAACCAATGTAGGGGATATATGAGAGGGAAGATGATGAAAAGTGATAAGTATGAGAGGAATGGATGATGACCCTTCATAAACCTACCTAGTGGCAACTCACTTCTAAGGGAACTAACTTGCTAGGGCATTCCGTCATCCCCCCCTATTATGGACAAGTTAAAAGGCATGAATTCAAAGCACATGTCATGACGCAAAAGATAATTAAATTCACATATTCAAATGATTTGAGAATCAGAGTGACACATACCATGATACCCAAACTCATTACCTCATGGAGCAAGACCCATTGCTACTTCTCAACTAGGTCGATGGGATGGATGTTGTTGTTGCTGACAGAATGAAGGTGTTGAAGAAGAAAGGATGGGCCCTCTAGGGCCAAGCTCAAGTCAATATGACTCTTGGTACTCCATGTATAGGACCTGTGGGCCTCAATACATAACCTCCTTAGTTATCCCTAGGATAGGGGACAACATGTCCCAACATGTAACTTAACCATATACCAAAGACATATACCAATATAACCATCAAAATACCTCTAGAAATACACAACACTCTCCATAAACCAAATACCATAAACCCTTATATCAATAGTACATCAAATCCTCATTGTTATACAACATCAATCTTTAACAACACACCTCAACCAAAAACCATCAAGCATGTACCACTCATATGCCAATCATATAACGAGACTACTAACAAATGCTTCTCACAATGCACCACAAGATATACCAATAAAACCAAGCTAAGTACACCAAAAATGTGTCTCAATAGATTTTCCTCAATCCATACATCACAACATATACCATACATCCAAGAGAGAATATACCAAACCTCACACAATCATGCCTCAAGCATGTTCCATAACATCACTAAGATATAACATCATAAGAATATAGACTTACATTTTCCCACTGTAACTGACCTGGTGCCTCATATATTATACCAACATACCACCTTAATCTTTAGCAACCTGGAATAAGCATCACTTCTCAAGCTTGCACAAACCCTTCTATAGATCTGTGCCTTTCTCTTCTACGTCGTGCAGGTATCCGCGTTTTAATTTACTGAAGCTCGTGTACATCTGCACCCTTATGACCTGCAACTCTCGAATGTCTCAGAGATTAGGGTTACTTGATTTTGTTGCAACTCCAAGACTTTACCCATGACTTTCCTTCGTAACTTCAAACCTCGCTTTCTCAGATTTCTCAATGTATATTTGCAAATAACCTTTCATAAAATAGATATTCAATAATATTCAATTGGTAGGTAGGTGCTAATAAGAGTTCCTTGCTCTCTTATTTATACTCTCGAGGTGGATTCCTTTAGGGGTTATCTTCTAACTATTTTACCCAACTTCCCTCTTTTAGGGATAACCCACTCTCAACTACTTTACCCACTTGCAACCACTTTATCCATAAATAGTAATCTCACCACTTCTTGTTGCAACCATTTTATTATTTAATTAATTTTTTTTTGCAACCACTTTGACTAGGGAATATTCTTTATGACTTTCTAGAATCTTTTGAATTTTTGTTGACCTTCTAGGGGCTTCTATATTACTCTAAAGGGTTCTCCAAATTCTCAAGGCCATATGTCCCTAACTGTGAGGAACTACGTGGAATTCCACATATCACTGGAAATGACACAACATGTACTACCCATCTAGAATAGTCTCACCTACAAATTTATTGATATTCATTGCATTATTCCTCAAACAACCCCAGGTTCCTTAACCACTACCGAAATGTGCTACCAGACATACTCAAGGGTTGACATCAATATCTAAGGGTTGACATCAATCTACAATATCACTCTCCAAAGGTTGACACCAATGACAACCAACTATCCAACTATCCAAATCGACTATCCATCAACCTAAGCCAACTATCCAAAACTTTCACCACACATCACCATTGATTGACAACAACAACATCAACCACACCAAACTTGGCCCAAGGAGGAAAAAAACTCTTGCTTCATGAGGTAACAAGTATGGTCTTGTGGTAAGTGTCATTTTAATAATTGAAGCATTTGAGAATGTTGCAAATAGTTCTTTCTTGATTATGAAATTTTTTTCTTGGAAATTATACCTTTTGCCTCATTTCACTTGGTGGTTGACATGGTTTCCTAGTAAGTGGGTCACCCTCGAGAAAATGGTTGCTACTAGGGGGTTTCCTTCAAGCGTCATCGTACTATTCTCACACATACTTATCACTTTCCACACCTCTTCCCTTTTGTTTCCTTATCTTTTGGGTTTTCAGACTTATTGACCCCAAGAAGGGCTTGTACCTCATTTCATGGGAAGAAGGGGATAAAGGCCCAGATGTATTGTTGTTGGTAAAAGTTAAAATCCATAAATTATCCCTCTAGATGCTCACCCTAAGGTCCTGAGAATAATAGAACACTTGTCCACAAAAAAATGAAGGACCTTTAAAATAGAAAACATATAATTAATAAATGTTCTTCATGTAGAGGGAATACATTTGCGATGTATTTTATTTTTCTTGCACATGGCACTCAATGTGTTCCTAGCTCTAAGTGGCATCACAATGCTCCTTACTTTCCATTGCATCTAGCACTCAATGTTTTGGAACATAATAAATTAGTGGAAAATACAGGGCTTGGAAAAAGGTTGCATTGCAAATGAGGGATGCAACACACCCTCCACAAAGGCACCCATAAATAAGACAATATGAGCCCTTGATATGCCAAGAACCCCATGCCCAAAATTCATACCCTCATTCACTTCATACTCATTACATGACTTAGAGAGGGTCTTGTTGGGAAACATTCCTTTAATTAGGGATTGGTCTACCCAATAGGGCACCGTGACAACTGTCTCATAATTAAATTTGACAAATTTTATATGGTCTTTGTTTAGTTTGAAAAAGGGGGGCTTGATGCACATGTTTAGGTGGTCCCTTTATTAAATGTGGTTTACTTGGCATGATACATGTGACTTTTGGACCATTGTAGGGCATACTTATTTTTATTTGTAGGAAATTTCCAAGTGAAAGGAATCCATGGAGGAATTGTGCCACTTTAACCTTCATGGGGGGATGAAATCCCCAAGAATGGATGCCATACCCCACAGGATGGCCATAGGACCCTAGAGCCTTGGTGTGAAAAGGATGGAGGACGTTGCCTTTGGAGGAAATTTTACAACACTAGAGGATGGCATCATAGCCCTTTTCACTTGAACTTTGTAATTTGGAGGCCTAGGACGTCACCTCCTAAGCCCTTGACGTCATGAGGAGGTTATGGTTTTGGTGGACTTGATGGTTCTGGGAGAGATGTGATGTGGTTTGAAGGAAGAATATGCATGATGATGACACTCTAGGTCATGAGAGATTGACACATGACCTTTGGAGGCCCAAAGATTTGCATCTTGAGATTCAATGTCTCACTTGGAGGCTCAATGTCACCCTTATAGGGAATGATGTCACCCTTTGAGGGTTTTACTTTATGTAAATTTTATTTTTATAAGTTTTAAAGGAAAATAAAGGGGGGCGACTCTCTTTTAATTTTTTTTTTGACAATCAAATGTGGACAAATTGGTCTAGATGGACTCATATAAATAGAGGCCATCTCATTTTCATTTGATGATGAGCTCACTTGAGAATTACATAACCCTTGGCTGGAATTTTTTCCCTACTTGAGCACTTTGCTATCTCTAGTCTCTTGTGCAAAATGGATGATTTACTTGTCAATTGGTGGAGGAAAGGATAGTGACTTCTCTTGGATTCTTGTTCTAGGAAATTTGGTGGAACATATTTGATAAGTAAGGGTTTTTCATGCTATCTCTTGGATTCAGTTAGGAATTTCTACAATTTTGTGTATTTCTTCTTGATTTCATGGTTAATTTGTCAAACCCTTGGAGAAGTATCAGGGAATACACCCTCCATCAAAGAATTTATCTTTTATTGTTATTGAAAAGACTCAAAGGATTTATACAAGGAGTAAAAGGGATTACACCCTTGTAGCAAGACCTTGATAAGGTTTATCTTCTTTAGGGAGTGTTATCGCATAATTTGTACTTGTCCAAATCCCATGACAAGTATGTGAAATTGGCGTAAAAACATGATAACCTACCATTATCACCTCCATAGGGATCCCCAAGTTTTAGGGATAGGTAAGGTCTACCCCAGGGGAGGCATCGCCGATAAAATAAAGGGTTGGGATAGCTAATTTTATGATCAAGACTTGTCCCCCCTCTCACTAATTACCTAAGTAAATATGTCTATGTCCAAGAAATGAGTCAGAGGAAGAATTTCGAGTACCTGCCTAGAACAAAACAATGTAGCATCCATGTACAACAATTTCAAGTACTAGTATGATAATAATACCTCAATAGAGAATAGACAATGAAAATATATGCTATATGATATAAAATTGCAAAAATATAGATGTTTACAACAACAAACAATATTTTGTAACAGCTACAAGAAATACACCTCAGAATTGCATAAGCTTATAGTGAAAAGTTAGCATTTAATGAGTAGTTTGATTAGCACTTGTTACAAGCAATTTCTGGGTTGATTAACAACTATTAAGGTTAGTTATGCAGAAAAATTGCAGTAATTAGAATGCTTGTAGAAGTGTTTTACAACAACAACAATTAAATCAATAAATTAGTCCAAGCTAGGGTTAGAAGAGGTTAGTAAAAGGTTTAGGAAAAAGGGTTTGAGAGTTGTTTGGTCACAATATTTCACAAGAGAAAGTGGACAAGTTATTTTGGGCTATGGAGTCATTAAGAGCAGTAAAAACTTGGAGAAAAGAATGATAAAACTTGTTTAAGTCCTCAAAGAACCAAGCCCTAAAGAGGTAATTCAACTAGAGAGTAGGCACTTCTAGGCCCTAGCGAATTTCTCCTTTCTTAGATTCTTGAAATATATAGTAGCAACAAGCCTCTAAAATAGGAATTCTAAAGTGCTAGAACTTTAGCGCTTTAGAATCTTTAATCTAGACAAGATATTCTTGACAATAACTAGCAAGATCAAGAAGGACGAAATACCTTATGTTCCTTCTCCTAGGGTTTCTTAGCAAGGAATTTCATAATATTCAATATGAATAAGTAAAATGGACCACAAACATTTAATGCATAAAAAAATTGCATCATTTACTTATTTTACCAAGAATAATCAAGCATGAAAAATCCTAGTTTGCAGATATTACCACCAAAATAGCCAAGAAACATCAATATCAAGCTCCTCTAAGCCTAATGCATGAGAAAAAGACACCATAAACTCCAAAATAATTCAAATTTCAGCCAAAGTATGCCACTAGGGAGAAAATTTCATTCCTCCCTCTTGTGATAGGTGAGTTATGATGAAAAATAAAAAACTACCAGCCATATTTATATGGGAAATCCTGGCTTATTTATCCAATAGTTGTTTTTTCACAAAACTAATCCTACATGTCAATTTGCTCAATAAAATTAAAATCAAAATTATTCTTTAACAAAATAACCATAAAGAGGGTGACGTCATCGCTTCTAGGGTGATGTTAGGCCTCCTCAAGGAGACGTTGAGGTTGTTTGGTGGAACATTGGGCCTCCAAAGGCCAACCTCTATGCCACATGTGTCAAAACTCTCATCAAGCATCTCCAAATATCGAACCCTATCTCTAGGTGATGTCATAGGTCACTAGGGTGACATTTAAAGCCTGAGATGGTAACTCATCGTCTAGGCCTGCCAGAGTGTCTCTAAAGGAAACATTTTCATCCTTCACTATGCAAACTGGTCATCACGATCTTGCCCTGGGCATGGGGTCTCTACGTCCATCCTTGGGCTTCAAGCCCTCATGAAGGTCTTGTTATCGCACAATTTTTATTTTGATAGAAGGAAAGGTTAAAGGAGAGAAAATTGGCATAACTGGAGACTAATCCTATCACTGTCACCTCAATAGGATGTCTCTTTCTATTTAGGGTGGTAGGCCCAGGGAAGATGTCCCCAGTGACCTGGGGGTTTGAGAAGGCAAGGTTAAAAAGGATAGATAAGGATCCCCTCTCACAAGTCACCATTGAGCAGAAAGTCCTGGTTTTATAACCAATGAAATGATAATGTATCAAAGTGTACCTTCCCGAAACAAAGCAACAAGAAAACTATATATATTTTCAAGTACACTTGTTGGTTAGCACTTCATAAAACCATAAAATTTCTCGATAAAATCAATTTTCTGAATATGATGAAGTAAATAGAAAATTATAACAACAATCTTTATAGAGCAATACTTCACATTAAATGCCGCCTCAAAATGACTAAGAATCATTAACCATTGAAATCATAATACTAGAAATTGACAAAAGCAAACAAGACAAGGTATAAATCATCCTTTCAATTTCTTTTATGATCTTTTAATGATACATTTAATGAATGTAGCTTACTTTAGTAACAACAACAATATTGTTAGTAAGTTAGTCTATTCTATGGTTAGGAGTAGTTAGTAGGAAGCTCAAAGAATAGGTTTTGAAGGTTGTTTTGATCAATTACTCAAAAGAGGACTTAGACTAGTGATTTTAGGGAAAATGGAGTCAATAATGAAACAAAAAATGTTGAATAAAAATGATAATAGGAGAGTTGAAGATAAGAGAGATTGATAGATTGGAGTTTTGGTAACCCAAGGCTCCAATTATCAAACCCTAAGGGGAAACTAGCTACTAAGGTGTAGGTGATGCCTTAGTAGATTTCCTCCTCTAACTCAGTGATGAAGAAAAATCAGTTAAGATGGAGCAAGTAAGACTAGGGTGTTGCAATGGAAAGGCCCTAGCAAATACTTTAAGAAAAATGGCCTTTTGACAAGATCTAGTAGGTGAAGGATTTTGAAACTAGGACAATAACATGTGCTAGTCGTCCTAGGGTTTAATCAAGCAATTTCATAATCTTGAATGTAAATGCAAGATAATAAAACTATAACCATTCAATTAAGAAGAATTGCAAAAAATTCACTTGCATACATCAAGAATAATCAAGAAACTACCTAGTTGAACACATCCACCAAGAATATTGCCCAAATACACCAAATTTAGCCTTCCTCAACAAGTGCGCCTAAAATTTCAGCCAAGAAACCCTAAGGACGGCAAAAATTTCAGTCCTCACAAGTGTGAGTGAAATATGATGAAAAATAAGAGTGATTTTCCTCTTGTTTATACAATACTAATGACCAAAATTAGGTCAAAAAGGTCGACATGGCTAGTTACAAATAATATCCAGTTTTTACATTAAATGTCATAATTAAAACCTAAAACATGCTGTAAAGGTGACATCATTCCCTTTTAGAGTGACATTAGGCCCTTTTTGGGAAACATTTGTCTCCTGGAGGAAAACGTTAGGCCTCCTTGGGCCTCAGGAACCTACCACACGTGCCACTTGGCACACAATTGCCTCCAAAAAATCCAAAAAATTGGGTGACGTCATGGGCCTTCCAAGGCCTACATCATGGTGGAAAGGGCACAACCCCCTAGGTCTAGGCCTTCCAGGATGTCCCTAGTAAAACGTCCCCCTCTCTCTCTCGTGCAATCCTCTGATATGTCTCTGCCCCTGGCTAGGGTCTCAACATCCATCTGGTGGGATTTTAGCACCATGGAGGTCTGAACTAATCATATCCCCATGTGTACCTATCCATCGGGTACCTATCCATAGAGTGTGGCCCTGCAACATCAACAAATACGCCCTCCATGGGATCATAAGTCACAAGGATCATAGCAATGTCAATCACATCTAATCATCAAGTTATTTAAACATGTACATGACACCCCATTTACCCGGACAAGTGCTCAAAGACCTTATGCTATTCTACAAGCCAAGTTTGGAGGGAATGCTAGGACGTCCTGTTGGGCTAGTGTTCATTGGATGTGGGATGTCTCTAGGTGAAGAAAAAATCCATGACATGCGAGTGGATGAGGTGGTAAGGGATGTCTAGGAAATGGGTGCAGTGATAGCAGGGAAATGTATGGCTTATCTATGGGTGCCTCTGAAGAGGGTGAGCTACACCTTGTCATGGATACAAGTATTTCCAATCCCATTCATGCCTTTTATATTTTATTCTTATTGCTTTTTCTTTCAAGAGGCTAGTTACGGGACACTGCCCTGGCGTGGTGACCAAAGGTGGCAATGTTACTCACAAGCATTTCACGGAAATGAGAAGGATGGCTCATGATGAGACCCCCTTTCTCTTGGATATGCAACCAAGAGACACTACCCTGGCGTGGTGACCAGTTCTTGGTAATGTCATACGGCTACATGAACATGGACCTAATAGGCTATCTCGTGATGAGACCCCCTATCCTCCAACTAGGTCTTGATTTATTATTTTTATGGGTCCCTCTGTTTCTTGCTGAGAAGATTTTTATTGCTTTCTCGGGGATCCATGGGCAAAACATCTCAAGGTTTCATTCTTTTGTCTTTTTTCTTTTTCTAGATACTTTTACCCTATGGGAGTTTATCCCCTTCTTCCCATAAGGCAAGGTACAACCCTTATATATTTGTCCAACCCAATTCCCAGACCAGTGTAATGGGATGGATGAGCGGGAAAAAGATGAAATGTGGTAAGTATGGTGGGAATAGATTATGAAATTTCATGAATCCCCCCAGTGGAAACTCAAACCCTATGGGAACCAACTTACTAGGGAATCCTATCATTTCCCCCCAGGTGTGGTCAAGTGGAAAGGCATAAGGTTCAAGCACATGTTGGAAGAAAAAGAATTAAATGCACATATTCAAAAGTTTCGAGGATCAGAGTGACACATACCATGATACCCATACTCATTGCCTCATGGAACAAGACCCATTTCTACTGCAAGACCAGGCTGATGTGATGGATGTTGCTACTACTGGAAAAGTGGAGGCGTTGAAGAAGAAAAGTATGGGCCCTCCAGGGCCATGCTCAAGTCGATCCGGATCTCGGTACTCCATGTCTAGGACCCGTGGGCCTCGAGAAACAATCTCCTTAGTTATCTCTAGGCTAGGGGATACTAGGTCCGAATTAATCATATCCTCATGAATACCTTTCCATCAAGAAAGGTCCCACAAAGACAAACAAATACGCCCTCCATGGGTACATAAGTCACAAGTATAATGAAAAATAAGCCACATCTAATAATTAAACCACCCGAACATGTGCATCAAACCCCCCTTTTCAAACTAAACAAATTCTCAATGACATTATACAATTTGTCAAATTTAGGTGTGGGAGGGGTCTTAAGGCATCCTATTGGGTCAATCATTCCCCAAGTCCAACGTGTTTCCCGAGAGAAACCATATAAGGCATATGTGCATGTGAAGTGGAGTGGGTGAAATTCTTGTCATGGGGCTCATGACATACAAGGATCTGTATTGTCTCAGTTATGGGTGTCTTTGTAGAGGGTGAGCTTCCCTTCGTCCGCGATGCAACATTTTTCCAAGCCCATTTATTTCCATTAATTAATTAATTAAGGTCCAAACGTTGGGTACTCACAATAGTTAATTGATTAGATTGGGGGGTAGTACCACAAAGTCACTTGAAGGGAGAGGTAGACAAAGTGAAGTGGAGGTATAATCTAGTTTGTAATGCACTTGTGTAGATCCCTCAACAAGCGAGACATCTATAAATGCGAAATTATGATTTTGCAGGTCTTATACTTTTAAGAGATAAAGGTTCATTGTTTCTTAAGACCTATTAGGCAATCATATGGAAGGTTTTATGTTTGGATTTTATCTTTTTTCAACTACTTTCCCCTCTGGGTCTTTAGCCCCTTCTTCCCATGAAACGAGGTACAATCCCTTCTTGGGTCAATACACCCGAAAATCCCAAAATATAAGGAGACAGAAGGAAAGAAGTATGAAAGGTGATAAGTGTGATAGAGAATAAATGATGAATCTTCAAGGAACCCCCCAGTAGCACCCTATTCCCGAGGGTGACCAACTTACTAGGATAACATGACACCCTCCGAGGTTAAATAAGGAAAAGAGTATAAATTCCAAGAAAACATTCTGTAATCAAGAAATATTCTTTGCAACATGTTCAAATGTTTTAATTATTAGGGTAACACTTACCATGATACCAAGAATCATTACCTCATGGAGAAAGACCCATTTCCTTATGGTACCAAGCCAGTGTGGTGGATGTTGATGATGTTGGTGATGTGTAGAATGCATCAAAATGAAAAGAACGACCCTCCGGGGCTATGCTCTATCCAAATGGATCTCAATACTCCATGTTTGCAACCTATGGGCCTCAAGATATAATATCCCTAGTTACCCTTAATTTGCAGGGTAACATATGGCTCCTACTCGCGGACATGTGCTCACCGTAGAGAACATGAGAACCTTAGCATCTCTGCTATGACCTATGTCCTACACACTCAAGAAAACACATTAGAGTATCTAGGGTGGTACTATCACCCTTTGTCCATATATGATAAAAAACAAAGTAAAAATAAAATGTTGAAAATAAAATATCTCTAATCTAACATATAATCATGATCATACAATATATATACAAATGAAATAAAGCAATATGAAAATGAAAAAGAAACTACACTAGCATGGTATGCATTGTATATACAATGGATGCAAATGCCTACCTACCTACACTTACCTGTACTTACATGTAGAAGTCAAGTCTCCTCCCCATGATGGGGCTTGAGGAGGCACCCACTCACTAGTAATGTATGTTTCCTTCCCTGCAATGTGAAGAAGAAGTAGTAATCATCAACATACCTCATTTCAATACTGAAGGGTCCAAGCCAAAAAATTTTACAATCTTTGGTGTTGTTAGGCTTGCCCATCTTTGTATCCCACTTTAACACCAAATCTCCTTACTTGTATTCTCTTTCCTCAAGTTCATTGGTTCTTGTATCATTTTGGTGCATTTCCTTGAGGGAGGTGGGTGGGATTTTGTTGTAAGGACATCCTCTTGACTTGGTCTAGTCAAGAGATCCTTATCTTCTTTATGGGACATTTTGAAAAGATTGGCTTATTTGTCTCTATACATTTATAGTTGTGGTTGATAACCTTCCCTTCTATACTTTATTAATTCGTTAATGTCATCTTCTAGTGTAGAAGAAAGGTCATCCCAATATTGGAAAAGGTCTGAGGCATCACCAAGATAATCACCCCTACTTGTGTCTCTCCCTTGTTCCATAACGAGGGGGGTGTAGATTTTAACCTTGTACAATATTTATTGCAAACATATTTTCAGTAAAAGAACAAAAAATATACAATGGCAAATACAAACATTACACAGAGATTTTTTCCTTGGAAACCCAAATCGAGAAAACCAACATATTCTATATTCATTCATAATGATACATTGTTTACAATACAATATACATATAGGAGCCAACAACATCCAAAACCCTAACCCAATGAATTGAATTAGTCAACAACCCTAATTCCTTAACCGAAAATAGAAAACCATCAGCAAATAAACCATGTGTCGAAAAACCAGCTAAATATGTGACACGTTTCCCAAGGAAGAATATAACACATACCTAACATGGGGAAGATCCCACCAAAGAAATATTCCTTATGTCTATTTCATGCAAATGTAACCTTTCCTCATTACCTTGTGCAAGACTCTCCCTATGATTGTCAGGAGGATTCTGGATATCCCTTCCCTCGGTCCATGCCATCTCATCAATGTTATCCTCTTCTTCAAAGGGAATAGTAGTCCAATCTTGGAATAGGAAAGGCTCTATGGAGTTGTAGTCATTCTGGTCATGTCCATGATTAGACCTTTCAATGTGTTCCATCCTCTTTGGATTTTTATACAAGGTGATAAAATATTGGGCCTCGAATAGGATGTTTGTGTAGGACAAGTTCATCTGCAGACTTCCACCTAAAGTGTCAACCCATTCCCTAGATAATATCATTCCCCAAGTGTCAGGTACATCAACAAGAACGATGTCCATTATGATGGGGAAATCAGGGTAGTCAACGAGGTGGAATTCAATACCTTCAATCAAGCCATAGACCTTGATTCCTTTTGAATCAAGTCCACAAACATTCTCATAAGGCCCCATGACTTCCAACCCTAATTGGTTCAAAACCTTTAAACTCATCATATTGACAGATGAATCAGAATCAAGCATGCAGTTGTGAAGACATAGGTCATCTATTTCCAAGGAAACGAGAAAGGGTACTTGTTCAGTTTTCTGAAAATGACTAGTTTGTAATAGTGTGGAAGGTTCTTTGAATAATTACTGGTCATCTGAGTTCTTTTTTGTCTCTTTCAAAGAATGGATTTCCAACATTCCACGAATCCTCTTGACCTTATGCAAGATATTGTCCATGCTAGTTCTTAGGTCCTGTTATAGCACATGTCGTAGGTTGGGAAAATCCTGATCCATCCACAAAAGCAAGTGATACAACTTTGGAATCCTACACCCAATGTCCCCTCGATGTAGGTATTTGACTTCAAGGGTGACTAGGTGATGTCAGGATTTTTCAGGGATTTTCCGAGGGTCATAACTTTTGACACGGTTATCCATTTGGGCTGAAATTTTATGGGGAGTTGTGTCTCAAAGAGTTCACTTCCGTTTCAATCGGGTTTATCCGATTGGATATTGTTTCGACAATTTTTCAGGGCCAAATTCCTTCATTCAAGGCCTCAAATTGGGGTTTGTAATGTTCCCAAGCCAATTTTTTTGTTGGAAACACTAACTTTTCATTGTTTACTGTTGTTTGGATGTGTGTTTGTAGGTTTACTCATGAAGTTGCGCATTAGGGTTTATATTATGGAGATTATAGAAATTAAGTGATAGATATGAAGCATATACCATAAACAAAGACAAGATACAATAACAAACACCAATATAGAGACACCAATGTCAGATCTGACCTTTATTTAAATAGTAGATAGATACTGTAACCAGAGATCTACAGATATGGAAGAAAACCACAATAATATCCAAAATGGAATGATAACCGCTACAATAATAACCAATATTGATGATAATATCCTTCAAAGGCACTCAAATGAGAAGATACAAGCCTCCTAAGGCTAATAGCTTCTAGATATGAATGATAGCATGAAACCATGGCCCTATGAAGTGATAAACCCCCAAACTAGTTGAGTTGCGCACTATCCTGGTGGCTGTAGATATCCAATAATTCGAGCCCCCTCTTCATGTGCTCCAAATGATTCCAAAATCTCCTGGAATGTAGATAGGGCCGCTAGAATCCTCCTAGAAAAGTATCAAGTTGAATGGTGAAGTGATGACTCTCCAAATGAGAAAACCCCTAACTAGTTTTCGCCCTCCTGGATGATTGAAGACCCAATATTTCGGCCTCTCTCGTAGAGACCTCCAACTACTACAAAAATCATTGAGATGATAGATCGGGGAAATGAAACCCCAATGGTGAAGTATCAAGATGAACAATGAAAACCTGAGCCACCAAATGATAGAAATCTCCTTCTGCAGTGTGCCCCTCTCTTCTCCAATTCATGCCAAACTCTAGGAAATAATTTGATGGGGAAACCTCCTCCTGAATAGGCTAGAAATGATTTCCTAGACCATAAAAAGAATACCCAGATGTTCCTTTGCCCAAAATCATTCTCCTCACTTCAGATCGAACTGATCTCCATAAGATGGTGTCCCCTCTTGCTGGAAACCCCCTTAGGCTGCGCACTATTACTCCTCGACCAATGGATCTGATCTCTGTAATGTTGTAGAATGGTGTGGGAGGAATGTTGAACCTCCAGGACCAAGCTTGGATCAAGAAAGGTGGAATCTTTCACCACCGAGTTGATCTATAGGGTTTTAGTCCCAAAAACCTCAAAACTACTTGTGCTCAAGAGCCCAAATGAAAAATATGAAAATAATCAAGAATTCTTTATAAGTGCTCCCTTCCTTTCTTTTATACCCCCATTCTATTCTTCTGTTGAGTTAGTTAACCCATTGGGTTAACTCCTAGCTTTTCTCCACATATTCTTTCCTTTCATTAAGTTACCTTTTTCCTCCCAAAGTCAACTCAATAATATAACATTGTGCTTAGGAAATGGCTTCTGGTTGACTTTTCCCCCATGATGCATGAGACTATATTCTAGTGGGGACAACTAGACCACTGATTCTCTCCAAACCTCTTCATCAAGAGGTGGGGGACATTACAGTCTCCCCTGCTAGAAATTGCTTGCCCACAAGAAATTATGGACCTATCTCATGGAGCATCTGTTCACCTTCCCAAGTAGCATCCTCTATGGGTAGGTTCTTCCACTTGAATAAATATTCCTTGATGATTCTATTCCTTAACTTCTTCTCTCAGACTTCCAATATCTCCTCTAGTATCAGTATCAATTGTCCTTCTTCATCCAAAGGTGGAAATTCCTCAATAGGAATGATGTTCTTACCAATGGCTCTCTTCAAGCATGAAACGTGGAAAACATTGTGTATTTTTCTTTCATGTGGTAAATCAATCTCATATGCCACAACCCCTACCTTTATGTTGACCATGTATGGACCAAAATAGCGAGGTTAGAGATTTTCTACGCCACTCCTCTTAATTGATGCATGTCTATATGATTGAAGCCTCAAATAAACCAAATCACCAACCTCAAATGTGCACTCCACCCTGTTCTTGTCTTCCTGTACCTTCTTCTGATTCTGTGCCCTTTGCAGGTGGTCCTTAAGTTCTCTAAGTATATCCTGACTCTGTTGAATCCAATCCTGAACCATGGGAGCCCTGTTGTCACCAAATAAAATCTTCACAAATGAGAGGGGATCATAACTGTATAAGGATATAAATGGTGGCATACCAATAGACATGTGATGGGTGGTTTTGTAGCAATATTACCCCAAATGAATCCATCTAACCCATGCCTTTTGTTTCCCTGACACATAATTCTTGAGGTAGCCTTCAACCTATTTGTTGACTATCTATGTTTGTCCATTTGTTTGAGGATGATAGATGGTACTAGGGGTTAAGGCTGTACCTACCAACCTGAATATTTCCTTCCAAAAGGTGCTCATAAATCCTGATGTCCCTATCACTCACAATAGTTTTGGGTAAACCATGCAATCTAAAAACCTCCCGGAAGAACAAATCTGCAACCTATGTTGCACTGTAGTCTGTGGAAATGGAGAAAACATGCACAAACTTAGTTAACTTGTCTACCACCATGAAAATTCAGTCTTTTCCCTGGGCTTTGGGCAATCCTGTGATGAAATCCATAGATATTCTTTCCAATTTGTGCTTAGGGATGGGAAGTGGTTGCAATAATCCTGTTGGGTGAGTGTGTTCATCCTTTTTTACCTAACAAGTGGTGCACTCCTTGATGTGGAACATCACATCTTCCTTCAATCCCTTCCAAGAGAACCTCTCCTATATCTTCATGTATGTCTTTATGAACCCTTGATGCCCTGCTACTGGTGAATCATGACATGTTTAAAGAAATTTAGATTTAAAGGTTGACTCGGGGACAAAGAAAATTTGGCCCTTGTAGTATATGATGTCATCCATAATTATAAAGTTGTCATATTGTACCTGTCCATCCATCAATTTGAATGCAAATATGTTCTTTGAGTATTCCACCGAAATGTGGGCCTTCCATCCCACTGAGATGTTGGTCATGCCATAAATTGATGGTCTTTTGGATAAGACATCTTCCACCACATTATTCTTCCCTTAAACAAACTCCATGTCAAAGTCATAAGCCTGGATTTTTCTCACCCCTTTCTGTCGCCTCTCATTTAAGTCCTTTTGATACAACTTGTTGTGATCTATCCTCACAACGAATTTTTACCCAACCAAATATTGCCTGAACTTAGTGAATGAATGAATGATGGCTAACATCTCTTTGTCATATATGGTGTAGAGAAGATCAAGACCCCTCAATTTTTGGCTTTCATAGACAATAGGGTGCTTATTATACATAAGCAATGCTTCAATGCCTTCTCCTGAGGCATCACACTCCACTGTAAAGTGTTGTGCAAAATATGGTAGAGCCATTATGATCCGGATTTATGTAGGAACACAATGAAATATAGAGATACACATAAACACAGAGATGCAGTGGAAATAAGACTTCATTTCATTAATAACAAATGACTGAAATATGCTTACAAACAGAATGGAAATAAACTAGCTAGGGTGCTGGTAGCTTATCTCTAAGAAGAGATGTGGTGGCTACTGGCCTCTGAACTATGTTACAATGAGGCTCGAAGGCCTATTATTATTGAGAAACAATGGAAAACCTTAAACATCCAAATACCTAACCCTAGGAGATGAAACGCCAAGACTATGGGCCCCGTTTGGGTAAGTTGGTACATCAAATTCCCGGGGACGTAACTTTGGCATAGGATCTTCGTTTGACGCGTTCTATACCTTGTTATAAATATCTATTCGAGGACTACAAATTTTGGGTGAGAAACATTGATTTATGATCCATGTTGCTCCCAGTTTTCCCAAGAAAACATCGTTTAAGGCCTCAAAACAGCTCCGAAAGTTCAGGACCCGAAAAACTGCTAAAAATAGTAAACTGTGTGGAAACTAAAAAACTGAAAGAATCAATGGTGGGGGTCCAAGTAGAATAGGTGGGTGGCCACCAATATCCACCTGGATCATTCCTCCCCCCTTAGGAAGCAATGGTCCCCATTGCGTTGAGTTCCTCCATGAGATGAGGAAACTTCTGCTGAACTTGGTCCTTGGTGAGCCATTTACCTTGGTGAAGGAGTTGGCCTTCTTTGAAAACTCGATATAGCAGTATCCTTTGTTTTCAGGTGTGCTTGATCTGTGTATCCATGATCTGATCAGTTATGGCTTGTTCCATACATTCTGTATTTAACTCTGTTGGTGTGAGTTGTTCTTCCATGTCGGATGTGTCTAGTAGAGGTGGAAAGTAGGGTCAAAGGCGGTCCACATTGAACACTGGGTGCAAACCAAGGAATGGTGGAATGCTAAGCTCAAAGGAATTTTCCCCTACAGCCTTGGTGAGGGTTTACGACCCATATCAGAGTGAACGAAGCTTGCGGTGGGGTCCAGCAAGGCGCTCCTTTTGCAAATGCAGCCACACTTTGTCACCCACTTGGAAGTTGTGTGGCACCAAATGTTGATCATGTCGCTGCTTGTACTTAGCATTGGCTCTGTCCAAGATGTCATGAACCTGTTGGCAGATGTGTTGAATGTGCTTAATGAAGTTTTTTTCCTTATCCGCTTCAGACTGGACATGAGCTAAATCTTCCTGAGTAGCCACAAATGGCATGGCTATGTCAATGGGACATAGTGGCTGGAATCCCAATCCCACTTGAAAGGGGCTGTGATTGGTTGAGCTATGGAGAGCCCGGTTGTAGTTGTGTTGTACATAGGGGAGGATCTCATCCCATGTGCGTGGATGCTTTGAATTGTACATGTGCAGAATGTGTACGATCATCCGGTTGATGACCTTTGTCTGGCCATCAGTTTGCGAATGGAAAGCTGTGGACTTGGTGATCTTGGTGTCCTACATCGACCAGAGGCTGGACCAAAATGTACCGAGGAACCTACTGTCCCGATCTGAGATGATAGATTGTGGGATCCCAAAGTGTACCCACACTCGTTCAAAGAAGAGTTTAGCAGTGGCTTCTGCTATGATATTCTTCTTGCAGGCCATCATAATGGACATCTTCGAGAATCGGTCAACGACCACAAAAACACAGTCATTTCCATGCTTAGTAGAAGGAAGGACCGACATGTAATCCATAGAGATGGATTCCCAAGGTCGAATGGGGGTAGGAAGCGGATTATAGAGGCCTTGCTTCTTGATGGTCGGTTTGGCAATGGCGCAAGCAGTGCATGACTTTATGTACTTCCCGACATCTTGTCGAAGGTTCGGCCAATAGAAATACTTTTACAGTACTGCCACAGTTTTCTCGACCCCAAAATGACCAGTGACCCGAATGTAGTGTGCCTCCCAAATCATCTTGGCATGCTCACTTGAAGGAACACAAAGGTGTCCCAAGTGACAAAGAAGGGCATCCTGGAGGTGAAAATTGGGAACTTTCTTACCCTCCAAGAGTGTATTGTATGTGTGGCTGAATTCTGGATCACTTGTGTAAAGAAGTGGCCAATCAAAAGTCTCATGCCCACAAGAGTTGAGAACAGTGGTTAGCGCCATGATGGGTGGTCGACTGAGGTAGTCTGCAACATTATTGGTGCTGCCTTTTTTGTACTTAATGTTCAGATGAAACTATTTCAGGTATGTGGACCACTTCTGATGGCAATCGTTCTGCAACTTCCCTTGTGTATGTATGAATTGTAGGGGTCGGTGGTCTGTGTGGATGACCATTTCCTTTCCCAAAATTTAATGCTTCCATTGCCGACAAGCCTGCACAATGGAATACATTTCTTTGTCATAAGTGGGATACTTCCGGACCGTGTCAGAAAGTGTCTCACTATGATATGCCACTGGATGCCCATGTTGAGTAAGGACTGCCCCAATAGCATAGTCAGAGGCATCTGT
>ML850722.1:19420-31693 GCA_009831015.1 Picea engelmannii
TGATATGCCATTGGATGCCCATGTTGAGTAAGGACTGCCCCAATAGCATAGTCAGAGGCATCTGTCTCGATCTCAAATGGTTGTTGCAAGTTTGGTAATGTGAGCACTGGTGCAGAGCAGAGGTGATGCTTCAACTCCCCGAACGCCTTCTATTGAGATTCATACCAAAAGAATTTTTCTTTAGCTCCTCCCTTGGTAACTTGACTCAAGGGCCAAGTGATATGAGAGAATCCCAACACAAACCTACGGTAGAAATTGGCAAGACCTAAAAAGATGCGGAGCTCTGTTAGGGTGGTTGGGGCTGGCCAATCTTGAATGACTTGGATATTTGCTAGATCCACATGCACCCCCCGCTCATCAATAATGTATCCCAGATACTGAACCTGGGTTATGCCAAAAGTGCATTTCTCCAAATTGGCACACAACTTGTGTTGTCGCAGTGTTTGGAGGACGTGTCGAATGTGGTGGAGGTGCTCTTCCCAAGTCTGGCTAAAGATCAGAATGTCATCCAAGTACACCACTACAAATGAGTTGGTGAATGGCCACAGGATGTCGTCCATTAGCCTCATGAAGGTTGCAGGGGAATTCGTCAATCCGAAAGGCATGACCAACCATTCGAAAAGGCCCTCCTTGGATTTGAATGCATCCTTCCACACATCATAGGGTTCGATTGGTACCTGGTGATACCCAGAATTCAAGTCGATCTTGCTAAAATATTTTGCCCCCTTGAGTTGGTCCAGAAGGTCATCAATCTGTGGGATCGGGTACCTATTCTGGACAGTGATCTTGTTCAGTGCCCGATAGTCAATGCAGAGTCTCCAAGTCCCATCCTTCTTCTGCACCAATACGATCGGGCTCCTACAGGGCGATGAACTCGGCAGGATGTGACCTTTCTGCAACAACTCCTTAATCTTCCTCTTGATTTTGTCATTCTCTAGGACAAAGCACAAGTAGATGGGTCCATTGGGTAGTGGTGCACTTGGGGTCAGATCGATGGGGTGCTTGACCTGGCAGTGTAGAGGCACCCCTGCAGGGGAGGTGAAGATGTCCTCGTACTCCTCCACGACCTTATCCATCTGTTTTTTTCATGCAGCGGGGCCCTGTCTGGAGGTCATGGCCACAGTCTTCCTCTTTCCCTAAGGGCGGATCATCAGGAAAACAAATTTCCTAGTTTTGGAAATGATCTTACTGCATTGTTTTGCAGTAACCAAAGAGATGGTGGTAGGCGGTGCTATCTCCGGTATCCTGTACATCTTATTGCCCAAAGTGATAATAACAGCACGAGGCCTGGACTCATACACAACATGTCACTTCCACAAGTACGGTTGGCCTAATAATACATCAGAAACATCAAGAGGAGCAATGTCATATAATACCTCATCTGTGAAGGGCTTGATGCTGTAGGGAAGGCAACATTGTTGACTAACGCGGAGGTCCCGTCCTTGGTGAAACCACCCGATGGTGTATGGTTGTGGGTGTGCTGTGGTCAGCATGCCCAACCGTTTCACGACCTCTACCGAGATGAGGTTCTTCTGGCTCCTGCTGTCGACAATGAACTGCAACGGGGAACCCTTTACCCACATCTTGGAATGGAAGAGACGCTCTGCCTCCTCTGGATCTTTTGGTTCTTCCTTCTGGATCTTTGTGGTGGAAACAGTGGCATTGGGCTCCGCATCGATAATCTTCTTCCCCCTGCCATTCCCCTTGTCAGGTTATGATTTAGAGTTGGAGCACGCATCCGATTCAGAAGCCTTCAACTCGACTAACAATGACTGCTTGGCCTGACACTCACTTGTGTTATGAGTGGAGCTCTTATGGAACTCGCACCACTTCCCCGTGTCCTTTTTTGGCTTCGTGGTGTTGTTCTTTGCTTGTGGCTTTGGCAGGTTGTCCTGGGCTACCCTGCCTTGGCTTGGTCCTTTGTTTTGAGATTTGGGAGTACCTTTCCCTTGCTTCTAATTTGCAGACCCAAAGTCTCGCTTCTTCTATTTGAACTTCTTCTCAATCTTGGCAGCATATCAGTATGCCACACCAAGCGAGGAGATGTCGAGGAACTCCATTTCCTCCTGAATGTATCTGTGAAGAAAACTGTGGTACTTTAACAACAAATGTTTCTCTGAATCTTTGATACCCAACTTTGTGCGTAGGGTATGAAATAGATTCATCATCTCATGCACATCTTGGTCCCTTTGTTGCCGCAACATAGTCCATTGTATGTATTTGTCCTCATAGCTCCCCACAGGATAATATTGTTCCTTGATGGCATCTCGGAAAGAATTCCAAGTGGGTGTGGCCGAGAAAAAAGAGGGTTCTCCCTCTCCCTCTTGCTTCGAGTAGGTTTCCCACCAGTCCTTGACATGGGGGGCGGTTTTGAGGAGTGTGAAAATAATCTTTTCTCGGTTGGAAAAGTCATGAACCAAGAAATATCCTTCTAACAGATTCAACCATCTATCTATGACATCTGCATCTATTTGGTCGTCAAATATGGGAATGTCAAAGTTTACTTGTACCTTAAAATGAGTGGCGCCTCCAGAGTGGCTTCTGGATGTCGATGCGCCGCCAGTCAGAATCCGTTGAAGAATCTGGGCAAAGTTGTCCATCATCGCATTCCTTTGTTTCTCGAGGGCCTCCTCGAGCAACATTTTGATAGGATCTCCTGTTCCCTCATATTTCTTTTCTTCCCCCATGGGCGGTCGTCGGGGTTTGCGAGGCTGATCTTGCAAAGGTTCAACCAGATCGAGCCCCAACTCCTTATACCCCGATCTCGTTGGGGACATGCAAAAAAGGATCGAGAATGAGCAGACCGCTCTGATACCACTGATCTGGATTTATGTAGGAAAACAATGAAATACAGAGATACACATAAACACAGAGATGCAGTGGAAATAAGACTTCATTTCATTAATAACAAATGACTGAAATATGCTTACAGACAGAATGGAAATAAACTATCTAGGGCACTGGTAGCTTATCTCTAAGAAGATATGTGGTGGCTACTGGCCTCTGAACTGTGTTACAATGAGGCTTGAAGGCCTATTATTATTGATAAACAATGGAAAACCCTAAACATCCAAAGACCTAACCCTAGGAGATGAAACGCCAAGACTATGGGCCCCGTTTGGGTAAGTTGGTACATCAACTTCCCGGGGACGTAATTTTGGCATACGTTCTCCGTTTGACGCGTTCTATACCTCGTTAGAAAGATCTATATGAGGAATACAAATTTTGGGTGAGAAAAATTAATCTACAATCCATTTTGCACCCCATTTTCCCAAAAAAAATGTTGTTTAAGGACTCAAAACAACTCCGAAAGTTTAGGACCCGAAAAACTACTAAAAATAGTAAACTGTGCGGAAACTAAAAAACTGAAAGAAGAAATGGTGGGGGTCCAAGTGGAATAGGTGAGTGGCCACCAATATCCACCTGGATCACATTACTAGACAAGTAATCATCACCTTATTCATTTTGTCAAAGGTCAGTTATGCTTCTGGACTCTACTTGAATGCCCCTTTCCTGGTCAAATCGGTCAAAGGTGCACAAAGTTGAAAGAATCTTTTGACAAACCTCTTGTAATAGCAACAGATGCCAAGAAACCCCTTCAATTATGTGAGGGTCTTAGGTGTGGGCCAATCAAGTATAACTTGTATCTTATCTTGGTGTGCCTGTACCCCCTTCACCCTAATGATGTTCCCTAAATAAAGGACCTATGTCTTTCCAAACTCATATTTGGATTCCTTAGCATATAAATATTGCTCTTCCATGATAGCCAGAATCTACTCCACATGCTGAAGATTCTCCTCCCAAGTTTCTCTATAGATCAACTAGTCATCAAAGAAGACTAAGAGGAACTTCCTTAGTTTCTTGTTGAAAACATGGTTCATGGAATATTGGAAGGTGGTTGGCGCATTAGTTATCCCAAAAGGCATCACCAAGAACTCATAGTGACCATAGTGACATTGGAAAGTAGTCTTGGGGACATATTTATCCCTCATCTTTATCTGATGATAGCCATAGCGCAAGTCAACCTTTGTGAAGTATACATCTCCATGGATATCATCCAATAGCTCATCAATCCTCGGGATGGGGTATATATTCTTGATGGTCTTCTTATTTAAAGCCCTGTAGCCAATACACATGTGCATGGGCCCATCCTTCTTTTTAACCAATACTACTGAAGATGCAAAGGGGATAGAACTTGGCCTAATGTGGCCCATGTCTAATAGTTCTTTAATGGCCTTCACAATCTCATCTTTATATTTATTTGGGTGCATGTAGGGAGTGGTGATGATAGGTTTTTCTCCCTCCTCCAACTCTATGATGTGCTCAAACCCACTATCTGGTGGTATGGGTTAAAAGACATTGTTGTGCATGTCAATGATTCTTTGAATCTATGGTGAGTAGTGAGTATCCCCTTTCTTATCCACCCTAACCGATATTATACATTCTTTTTCATATGAAATTTCTTCCCTCCTAAAGATGTCCTCCATGTGCTTTGCTGTCACCACTCTTGGTGTGTTTCCTATCACGCCCTTGAGAACCACATTTTTCCCATTTTCCTCTGTGAAAGACATCTCCATGGTCTTGTAGTTTGTAGTGATTGGACCCAACGTACTAAGACACTGAACTCCAAGTATGATGTTGGTGTCTGGAAGGTCCATTACATAAAAATATTGTTCCAAATCATGCCTACCCAATGTAATCTTCATTCCTGGAATGTATTTGGCACGAGGCATAATGAGGCCCCCTTCTACCTCCACACGAAACTCCTCAAATTCAACTGTAGGTATGTGTCTTGTTTGCAGTAGATCTGAGTCAATGAATTTGTGTGAAGCACCCCCATCAATGAGAATTGAAACTTTCTTCCCTTGTAGCACCCCTCTCATCCTGAAAGTGTTGAATTTAGGTACCCCCCTGATGGAGGCTAGTGTTACCTTCTCATCTTCTACAAGGTCACAAATTGCATCCTCCTCTTCTTCTTTTTCTGTGGGATCTGCCTCTATGTTCTGTAGATGGCCGAAACCTTCCTCCTCCTCATCATTAGAGATCACTTCAATGTAGTGAGCCTTTCCCTTGTCCATGCATTTGTGTGTTGGGTCCCAATTGTGGGTGAATCACAACTGCTTCCTTCTCAATTCGCTCCTAGTGGTCTCATTTATTCTTCCTCTTCCCTAGTCAAACACCCTTTGGTTCTTAGGAGGTCTCTGGTCTCTACCCCCTTGGTTTAGAGGATGTCTAGGGGTAAATATCATCTTTGTTGTTGATCCCAAGTCCATAGTATTCCATATAGCATCATGCAAGTTGGTAAGCTTAAAATCCTTGAACCAACCCCTTAAGGGCTCCATCAACCCCTCTGTGAAGAGAATCATAAGTTTTTCTTGAGACACATCCTACACCATAACTGCTATCTTATGAAACTCTTCCATGTATACCTTTGGTGATCCTGTCTGTCTAAGTTGGGTGAGTTCTCTAAAAGGTAGCTCTGGATCCCCTTGGTCAAACCTGTCAATGAGCCTCTATGTAAACTCAGTGTAAGTAGTGATCTGATTGTGACCCAATGTAGTTAACCCATGGTACCACCAATCATGAGATTTTACCTCCAAGTACATGGTGAAAAAATTGATGGAATCCATCTCTCTCATTGGGTTAAACTTTAGGTAGGTATCAAGTTTCTGCACCCATGCTTGCGCAGTCACCTTGGAAGATCCATCAAAGAATGGGATTTCCATCTTGCCTGCCCTATGCTCCAATTCATAGTTATGACTTTGATATTGTTTCGTCTTAACCCTAAACTTGATCCCACAATATTGATCCAATGTGACTTGCCTCTAGAACCCTACACTCAATGAGTTATATTCCTTGGCATACTGCTCAAAATTTTCTTCAATTTCATCATCATAGTTGCACTGTGGCTAGTTATCCAAGAATATAGGTAGGTAGGGTCTAGGGGTATTCCTACTGTGTGTTGGCCCTTGAGGAAACCCTCCTCCATAACTCTATCCCTCAATGTGGTAGTGATGGATATGCTCCCGATGAGGTCTAGTGCCCCCATGAGACCCACTTGCATCCTTGTTTGCATAGATTTTTGGTCCCTTCCCTGCATGGGTCATCTGCAGTAGGAGTTGCACAATATTCACATGATTAACATTTCTCTTCTCCAAGGTCTCTCTCATTTCAGCTTGTCCCCTATGCATAGTTTTCTGATTTTTCTGTAGATGATGTTCAAGTGCACTTTGTATTTTATTTACAGAGTGTTGTAACTCCTTTGCAAAACCTGCTAGAATCTGTGGCTCACTGTCCTCACTTGAACCCTCCATATCTCCTCTGTTTCACTTCTCTATTTTTTGTGTCTGCCCATGTAAATACCATTGAAATTATGCATGCACTAATCCCCACTAGCTAGGAGGATCAACACTCTGATACCAATATAATGTTCCCAAGCCAATTTTTTTGCTGGAAATACTCACTGTTCATTGTTCACTATTGTTTGGATGTGTGTTTGCAGGTTTACTCATGAAGTTGTGCATTAGGGTTTATATTATGGAGATTATCGCAATGAAGTGATAGATATGAAGCATATACCATAAAAAAAAGACAAGATATAATAATAAACACCAATATAGAGACAACAATGTCAGATATGACCTTTATTTAAATAGTAGATAGATCATGTCACCAGAGATCTGCAGATATGGAAGAAAACTACAATAATATCCAAAATGGAATGATAGCTCCTATAATAATAACCAATATTGATGATAATAGCCTTCAAAGGCACCTAGATGAGAATATACAAGCCTCCTAAGGACAATATCTATCAGATATGAATGATAGGATGAAACCCTGGCCCTATGAAGTGCCAAACCCCCAAACTGACTGAGTTGCACACTATCCTAGTGGTTGTAGATATCCAATAATTCGACCCTCCTCTTCCTGTGCTCCAAATGATTCCAAACCTCTTAGAATGTATATCGGGCCACTAGAATCCTCCTGGCAAAGTATCAGGATGAATGGTGAAGTGATGACCCTCCAAATGAGAAAACCCCTAACTGGTTTGTGCCCTCTTGGATGACTAAAGACCCTATATTTTGGCCTCTCTCCTAGAGACCTCCAACTGCTACAAAAATCACTGAGATGATAGATCAGGGCAATGCAACCCCACCGGTGAAGTCTCAAACTGAACAATGAAGATCTGAACCACCAAATGATAGAAACCTCATTCTGCAGTGCGTCCCTCTCTTCTACAACTCGTGCCAAACTATAGGAAATAATCTTATCGGGAAACCTCCTCCTAAATAGGATAGAAATGATGTCCTAGACCATACAAAGAATACCCATATGTTCCTTTTCCCAAAATCCTTCTCCTCACTTCAAATCAAACTGATCTCCACAAGATGGTGTGCCCTCCTACTGGAAAACCCCTTAGGATGCACACTATTACTCCTCATCCAATGGATCTGATCTTTGTAATGTTGTAGAATGGTGTGGGAGTAATGTTGCACCTCCGAGACTAAGCTTGGATCAAGAAAGGTGGAAGTTTTCACCATCGAGTTGATATCTAAGGTTTTAGTCTCAAAACACTCAAAACTGCTCGTGCTCAAGAGCCTAAATGAAAAATATGATAATAATCCAGAATGCTTTAGAAGTGCGTCCTTCCTTTATTTTATACCCCCAATATATTCTTGTAACACCCCGTTTCCCCGAGTTTGTAAATATAACTATAATGGACAAGATATTATGGAAAAATTAATATGTGTGAATGTTTGATTTGATGGACCTTTGTATAAAGAGTCAATGAATGTAAATTCTATTATTAACTAGAAAAATGGATAAGTGTTGCATGACTGCTAGAAGGGGGGTGAAATAAGAAAGACAATGAATTCTATGAAAATATATGGTGAAGGGGACTATGAATGGTTGCGTTAACCTTCACCAAACCAGTACCTTATTGGATTTAATTACTCAGGACCAAAACAGTCCTCTGAATGAAAAATGAATTACAGTTAGGCTGGTAGGTGGGAAGACCTCCTCAAGATTTAATAGGAGGATGGGGTAGATCACTCATTTGTAAGGCTTCTAGACCTGACCATGGGTTGGGAATTCGAGCCACACACAAACTTGCTGAATGATGCGAGAAAGGAAGGTGTGGTGGGTAGAGGGAGACTTGCGAAGAGTGAAAACATGAGAGGTGAAGCTCTCGAGTTCAAGGAAGAACTGGAAAATAAGCATTCTGGTCATAGGAAATGGTTGAGAAGGTTATGATACAAGCTGATAAACGAGGCTAGTCCTCCTTGCTTGGTACCATGTAAACCATTTCCAAGATCCCACGGGAGGAGGAGAGTAACCTCCGTCCCTACTGTTGCTAAGCCGAAAGAAAAGATTTTATTGTAGAGCATCGTGGTCTAGCTCAGGGGTGGCTAGTGGTAAATTCGTTTGGAGTGACTGAGCCTATGGTTGAGTGGAAACATGCACCCCTTTCAATAGTCGCTTCATGTTATCTGGTTCTGATAAGTATTTTCCCATTTTTATGTATTGAACTGGAATAATGGATGAATGCTTGGATTTATACATATGTGTATTTATAAATGACTTCTGTGTGGAATGGTTATGATACACGTATGCCTCCTTCTCTATGTGAACTTACAATTTTGACCAATTGTCGGTATGCCCAACTTAGCTCCTGAGGCTTCCTTGGACATAAGCTTGTAAGATGATCGAGATAGGAGATATCACGATGACCTGAACTTGCTCATCTGAAGAGGATTCCTCTTTGAGACCCCTTGTCGCGTGACTGAAACTTCTAGACCCAAGTACTTAACCATTCCATGGTAAAATATCAGAAGGCTAGCTAAGTGGAAGCCCTTAAAAGGGGAGGTCCCTTCATTTGGAAGTCGAGCGGACGAGATCCGTTCAAAAGGACCCATATGACCAATACCCAGGAACCTTGGGCTAAGCCTAAGGAAGCTATGTTCCCTTGGATTTGTAGCTCTAGAAGTCTGAGACTTCGGTGTATGATTGATATCATCAACCCTATACTGGCCGAAGGTAATCGGGAGACTTGGTTTCCTGTAATATTGTCCGGTGATAGGCAGTTCCCTAGTTGGTTGGGTGAACCTATCTCTCCAACTAAACCAGGATCCAAAACCATGAAGGTCAGATCCACGAAGGACCTAGAACTATAGATCGTGGGAACATTCATATCCTTTTTCCCAGTCATAAATATATTGGGGATGCATGGCGTGCTAGTCCCTCTAATTCAAAGATTGGACGCTTTGGAAGGTAAGAAGAGTTTTCATAGAAACACTCCCGAACACAGAAACCACGAGGTAAGAAGAGTTGTAGATCTATAATTCTATGTGATTGGATCTTGATTGTAATATCTGAGGAATGTAGAAGCCTGTCAGCCTGAGGTGATGAGGTGCGGTGATGTCATCCATGGTGATGTGGATTTAAACTTGACGAGCCACGTGCCACATGGATCCATGCACATCACCTACCCCATAAATCCCTTGAAACATGACATGTGTCATCTCGGGTGAGGGCACGTGTCACACCTGACCCATATACATGTTAGCCCTGGTTCATGCTTGCTTGGACAACATGGTTGGTGACGTAATCAAGACCCCATCAGTTTAGACAACTTCGGAGTTCGAAATATTTAGTGATTGGTACAATATAGGAACGTCCAACCCAAATTGGTGATCATCGAAAGTTGAAATTCCAATAATAGTCGATCGCCGAACATAACGAGAGTTCAGGAATTTGGGAATAGTTTGGAATAATGAATTTTCGACGAGAATCACCAATCGCCGAAGGTAAAAATTTCAATAATGATGGTCGATCGCCAAATATAACAAGAGTTCGGGAGTTTGGGCATAATGTGGAATAAGGGATTTTCGACGAGAATCGTCAATTGCCGAACGTCAAAGGGCTAGGGGAATGTGGAGACATTTCAGGACTTTAGGGATTTGGGGAAAAGGTATGATATGCATAGATATTCTAAGATCCCTCCTTAACCGTAGGATCTCAGTAGAGGAATTGGGTCGTTGATTTCCTTTGTTGTTCGATGATCTAGGAATTTGTCAACACTTTTGGGAACTCCTAAAATACTGGAACTTCCGAAGTGTCGAGACCTTGCTAACACAGGATATTAGCTCCCAGTTTTCATCCCGAGGTCATGAGGAGGACCCCACTCGATGATTTAATCACCTAGTGAGAGATGTAAGCTTTAGGAATCTAGTTAAGAGGATTTTGGCTTAAGTAAAGGACCAAAAAAGAACCAGGAAAAGCGAAAATTTGAGGCCCCACCCCTATGAAGGCTATTTATGGTTGGGAGTGTTACAAATTGGTATCAAAGCATGGTTACAACACTTGGACTACATGGGCTCATGGATGAGTTGTTTAAAAAACATATTTAAATAACTTTAAGTGTGACTCCCTACCTTACCTCTTTCCTAAAGAGTCTGGTTAAACACTTACTGAAGAAAACAATGAAAGTCTTCTATTGTATGTGTGTATTTAAGAAATATGACTATGTGTTGTTCATGAACTAATAGATTGTTAGCTAAAAGAAAGTGTTTTGTGAGCACTCAAGTGGTCAATGAATCGCGGGAAACTAAAAGCATAAAGGATGGTGACACACCATGAAGTGGGGGATGGATCCCACAATAGAGATGAAGAATCTGACGAGAGGAGGGCGATGGAGACCCCTCCGGATCTGGATGAAACTGTTAGGAGCCTCATGGTTGAATTACAAATTTTCAAGGACGACAAAGAGAGATTGATAAAGGATCAAGAGAAGCAAATGAAAATTAATGTAGTATTGTTTCAAAGCTTATCTGACATACAAAGACAACTGCAGCATGGACCTGCAACCAATCATGTGGACTGACGACATACAAAGAGGCTTCCAAAGTCCACCTGAAATACAAAAACATGGTCCCATAAGTGGCCACACTTGAAAGAGTACCTCGAATAAAGTCCAACCTAGAGACATGGGACACTCATCAAGAGAATCCTCTCGGAAGGAAACTGGCAACTCAGAGGGATCTTCTAGTAGAAAAACTAGCTCACATTCTCAAAGGAGAGGGAAGAAGCGAAAGCATTCCAAAAGTCATGACCCTGAAGAGTTCAATAAAGACAAACCACCTTCTTTATATGGTGATATTAAGAAAGGGGAAGAGGCATAATCTTGTTTGCTTGGTTTAAAGAAGTACTTCAAAGTTCATGACTGATCCGGATTATTTTCGGCACGAAATGAGAGTGGGGATATAATAAAGAAATGCACAGAGATATTGCAGATATTCAATAATATAACAGAAATGTATCAGAGATGCAACCATAAAAACAGATATACAGTAATACACGATTTCTATTAATCCAAGAAATGTACAGAGACTGTAAAAATACATAGTGAAAGACTCGCTAGAATGGTGGCAGCTTATCTCTGAGAAGAGATGTGACGGCCACTCGCATTCACAAGAAGATGATTACAATGAGGCTCTGAAGGCCCTTTTATAATAAATGGGAATGCCAAAAGTCCTAGACATCCAAAAACCTAACCCTAGGAGATGAAGCGCCAAAAGTCATGTGGGCCCCGTTTGGGTAAGTTGGTGCATCAACTTCCCGGGGTCGTAACTTTTGCATACGATCTCCATTTTAGGCGTGTGATAGCTCGTTGGAAAGGTATCATCGAGGAGATTAATTTTTGGGGCTCAATTATGCCTTCAAATATCATTTAGAACCTTGACCTCGAAAAAAACTTCATTTGGGCCCTCAAAATGGCCCCGGAAGTTAAAACCTGCTAAAAATAGTAAATTGCCAAAATGGCCAGAAAATTGTTTTGAGCCATTTGGAAAAGGTGGGTGGCCTCTAATATCCACCTGGATCAATCCTCCCTCCTTAGGAAGAAATGGTCTCCATTGTGTTGAGTTCCTGGGGGAGAGGGAAAAGCATTTGTTGAATCTGCATCTTGGTGAGCTGCTTGTCTTGCTGGAGAAGTCACACTGCTTAGTTTGTGGAAATCTGTCACGAACCTGTGGCTAGAAGGTTTGGACATTTTTAACCAGTCTGGATTTTTTGATGACTGTGTGCAGAAGGAATCTTCGTTCTTTTCTACAACCTTGTCAACCTACTTTTATTGGATAGAAGGTGCTTTGGCCGAAGCTGTGGTGGCTGCAGTATCCTTCTGTTCACCCTTTGAACAGATTGTGGAGAAGATGAATTTTCTAGTATGAGATACTACCTTGCAGCACTGTTTAGGTGGGGCAGTAGTTG
>ML850725.1:0-16458 GCA_009831015.1 Picea engelmannii
CTGAAGAAAGAAGGTTCTTGGTGCATGTTTCTTGACTTCTGCGCTCTCAACAAACTCACCATTAAAGATAAATTTCCCATTCTCGTCATTGATGACCTCTTGGATGAATTGAGTGGTGCCCACTTCTTTAATAAACTTTATCTTCATTCTGGCTACCACCAGATACATATGAAAGAGGCATACATTCATAAGACTTCCTTTATAACTCATGAGGGCCACTATGAGTTTTTGGTCATGCCCTTTGGCTTGTGTAATACTCCCTCCACATTCCAAAGCCTCATGAATCATGTCTTCCTTCCTTTTATTCGTCATTTTGTCTTAGTTTTCTTTGATGATATCCTCATCTGTAGAAAAACCTGGACAAACCATCTTGCTCATGTATATCGAGTTCTCCATCTACTCTCTCAGCACCAACTTTTCCTGAAACAATATAAATGTCCTTTTGGCACCTCAAAAGTCGAGTACTTGGGTCATCTTGTTGGCAAGGACGACGTCAGGGTGGGTCCTAAAAAGATTGAATCTATTGAAGACTGACCTCACCCAAAGACTCTCAAAATCTTGCGTGGATTTCTGGGCTTAACAGGTTATTATCGCAAGTTTGTTAAGAAATATGGAAATATTTCGACACCTCTCACTGCACTCCTTAAAAATAATTATTTCACTTGGACTCCAAAAACTTCTCAGGATTTTCAAACCTTGAAGATGGCCATGTGCACCACTCCAGTTCCGGCCCTTCCTAATTTCACAAAGACCTTTGTCCTGGAATGTGATGCTTCAGGGAAGGGAATTGGTGCTCTCCTTATGCAAGAGGGTCGACCTTTGGCCTTTACCAACAAACAACTATCTGAACGAAATTTGGGCAAATCAATTTATGAAAAGGAAATGTTGTCTATTTTGCATGTCGCTGATTTGTGGTAGCCTTATCTATTGGGTCAACGCTTCCAGATTAATATGGATCATCAAAGCCTCAAGTATTTTCTGGAACAACACATTTCCTCCCCACAACAACAAAAATGGGTGACCAATCTCTTTGGATATGATTATGAGATCAATTACAAGAAAGATAAAGAAAATGTTGTTTCGGAGGCACTTTGCCGAAAATATGAAGATGAAGGATCCCTTTTTTCTCTCTCCTTCATTGTACCAGATTGGCTCGAAGCCGTTCTCCAGGAATGGCTACACAATCCCAAAAGTTTGCATCTAATACAACAATTGCAGTCCAATTATCCAGTTTTCCCAGGGTACTCTTGGCTCCATGATGAGCTTTGATACAAAGACCGTTTGTATTTAAGTAAACAGTCAAAACTTAAATCCAAGGTACTTTCTGAGCTTCATGCTACAACCACAGCTAGGCACTCCGAGTTTACCAAAACCTACGATAGGGTTAAACGTTTTTTTTTATGGGATGGAATGAAACAAGACATTTGTAATTTTGTAGCTGAATGCGATGTGTGTCAATGCAACAAGGGAGAAATAGTCAAATATCCTGGCACACTACAATCGCTTCCGATTCCACCTGTTATTTGGAGAGATATCTCTATGGATTTTATTACATGCTTACCTAAATTGGGAAATAAATCAGTCATCATGGTGGTAGTTTATTGCCTTTCCAAGTATGCTCATTTATGTGCTCTTTAACACCCATTTACAACATCCACTATGGATCAACTTTTCATGGATCAGGTCTTCAAGCTTAATGGCATGCCGCATTCTATTGTTTCTGATTGCGACCCAACTTTCACCAGTAATTTTTGGAAAGAATTGTTCAAGCTACAAGGCACCCAATTTCATATTAGCATAGCTTATCATCCCCAGACTGATGGTCAAATTGAAGTTGTCAACAAGTGTTTGGAAACATATTTGAGGTGTTTTGCATTGGAAAAGAAAAATCAATGGGCTCAGTGGTTACCCCTAGCTGAATGGTGATACAACACTTCACACCATACAGCTAGCCACGTGACTCCTTTTGAAGCAGTATATGGACAAAATCCACCTTCATTCCTCTCATATTTACCAGGTGTCTCGAAGGTCCAGGTAGTTTACCAAATGCTTATAGTTCGAGAGGATATTCTCTGTACCCTCAAAGAGAATTTGGTCATGGCCCAGAATTGCATGAAGCAACAAGCAGATCAAGGTCGCTCTGAACGTCAATTTGCAGAAGGGGATTAGGTGTTTCTTTGACTGCAACCTTACAAGAAAAATTCCCCCAAGGCCGACCATTGTCAGAAACTGGCACCCAAATTTTATGGTCCTTATACTGTTCTCAAGAATGTGGGATAGGTGTCCTATCAGTTAGCTTTGCCCAGTCATTCTAAGTTACATCCTATTTTTTGTGTTTCATGCTTAAATAAGGTGATTGGAACTAAGTCCCAAACTCAAACCAACCTTTTCGAGTTGGATGAAGAAGGATCCATTTGGCTACAGCCAAAAGCAGTTTTGGACCAGTGTGAGTGTCTCCTGTGTCAGTGAACCATCAAGGAAGTGTTAGTCCAGTGGAAAGATACAACTCCAACAGATGCCACTTGGGAACCAGCTACCATTCTACAACAATTTCCACATCTCAAGTCTTGAGGACAAGGTTTTTTTTAAGGGGGAGGACATGTTAGGGACCTAACCCCTCACGTAGGTAGAAAAATATATTCAGATGTAATAAATTCCAATATTAATAAGGTCTTGCAATAAGGTAGAATAAGTCGAATGTAAGAAGACCTAATAGAAGCTTCCGCTTCTAGAAGGATCTTCCTCTAGATGGTTCTTTTGATAGACATATTTAGTATAAATAGGAGTCGAGGGTATGAGAACCCTAACTTGGATATTATTGTAGTAGAGCTCTGCTCGACTAGAGGTTGCCCCCTCGAAGAGGCAAGTGAACATAACTCTCAGAATCAAAGTGCTCTTTCTAGTGTTATTTTGATACCATTTAAGTGTTATTGTGGTGTTGTTTTGGTTATATTGTTGTTTATCTGCCATTTCTAACATTTTATTTATGTTCTGCATACTTTTTATATCTGGAATATTACACAATCTTCCAGACTTCCATACCAAGAGACATGAAAAATCCATTAGTCCATATCCAAATACAAAGGACACGGTATCCCTAAATGTGAAGATGGGAAAAATATTGTAACTAGAAGTCCATTTTTTTTTAAAGTATATGGGGAATAAGATGGGAAAAATATTGTAACTGGAAGTCCATTTTTTTAAAAGTATATGGGGAATAAGATGGGAAAAATATTGTAACTAGAAGTCCATTTTTTTAAAAAGTGTATGGGTGGATAATGGTTACGTTCCATAACAACTTAGGAACCATTTCCCATATGATGATTTTTAGAATATAATAAAAGGTAAAATAAATGTTGAGATAAAAAAGATGAGTCTCTAAGAGCATTGATTTATGAGTAAAAATACACAACATGCACACAAAATTTAAACTTGTAATATGAAAAAGTACAATACTAATGAAAATGAAAATAGAGAAAGGATAAAATTTACCAAAAAGGATGAATTTGACCATACTTAAAATTTAATTGTAAGAAAATTCGAGTATGTAATTAGAAGAACAAATAAATGGAGTAGGAAGAGAGTAATATAATAGAATAATAAAATAAATACCATTATTCTTTCGTGATACAATTTGAATCAATTCATAGCCCCATTATATCATACAAGACTTTGGAAAAATTATTTTTATATTTCAAGGAAGACAACAATGGAGAAAGGGGGAAGAAACACCATAGAATGCCCAAATCAATACAAGCATCCTACACCAAATGCCCAGAAGCCATCAAATACTTATCGATCATGAGGATTAAATAAAATTATGAGTACTACAAATGAAATGAACAATGGACTAAGCACCGATAAATGCCATACAATACCAACAAAATATCATCAAACTTTCCCAAATGCCTATAATTCGTTGGATTACAATTGATTATGAGTGTTAACTAGCATTATGAGCAACACAAAGGTAAAGAGAAATACCATACAATACCCAAATAAATACCATCATCCTTCCTGTTAGGGACCTAACCTCCCTAACACCTCACGTAGGTAGAATAATATAATTCCATGTAATAAAGGCCAATACTAATAAGGCATAGCAATAAGGAAGAATAAGTCAAATGTAAGAAGACCTAATAGAAGCTTCTGCTTCTAGAAGGATCTTCCTCTAGATTGTTCTTTTGGATAGATAGAGTATAAATAGAAGTAGAGGGTATGAGAAATTTTGTCTTGGATATTATTTTAGTAGAGCACTTCTCTATTGGAGGTTGCCCCCTCGAAGAGGCAAGTGAACATTGCTATCTGTAATCAAAGTGCTCTTTCTAGTGTTATTATGTTATTATTATGGTATTGTTCTGATTATATATTATAGCATTTCTTCTCTGTCATTTCTAGCTAAAATATTTCTATTTTGCATACTATTTTATATCTGGAATACTACAAGTGGTATCAGATCACCTTCCTTGGCAGAAAATTGTGGGTCAATTTTATTTTTTTTAGGGTAGAGACATATTCTGATGTCTTAAAGATACATATCTCTGTTGTTACATGCATAAACCCATGGTAGGGGAGTCATACATGCAGGAAATATAAGTGGTACTTAAGCACACATCTGTTGTCCACCCTTGTAACCCCTGTTGGTACCCCTTTGAGTGGTAGCGCATCAGACAACACCTATATACAGATCAACCTAGATATCCTGAAGCCCTCCATAGATAAACTAATCGGTCGGCTAACTACTATAGTGCCACCGAGAACAACACTCGGGAAGATACTCTCTAGTACCTGGGTAGTCAGGACGTACAACTAAGGGCACAATCTAGGCTCCTTAGTTGGTTTCCTGAGATATTAGGCCGAGTACTACTGTTGGACCCTGCATGTATATTAGAGAGATATAGCACAAGGCAAACCCTTCTTGGTAGAAACCCTGAATATCCTACCCTTGGAGATAGAAAAAAAACAAAAAACAAAGAAGATATATTTCCACGCAATTGTGCCTTTTGCATTCTGGTTGCGAAATTACTACACATTTCTTCCTGTTGAGCATTTGGGAATTTCTTCACTGCAGTATTATTCAGGCCGGAGTATAACTTCATGGGAGTAAAAAACAAAGTATAGTGTTCCCGCGGACACACTTATTTTGGAACTATCCCACTGGGTTCCTCTCTTCTCCCCGATTCCAGTGATACCTATCATTTTTAACACAATTTGTTTTTGTGGACTCGAACCATCTTTGACACCCTTATTTGGCTCCTATCCCTTTGGATACCCATTTTCTCCCTGATCGCAGTGGTACCTATCATTTGACACCCTTTGTTCTCCATGGTCCCACCCACCCCTCTAGACCCCTTTTGGTTTCCCCTATACCATTTTCCTTCTCCTTTGTCCAAATGACTACTACACGAGCCGAAGACCTCATTACCTTGATTGTTGGCAACTACTAGCACACGGCTGCCACCAAGCATCTCATTACCAACATTATCTCCATCAATTCAACTATTGAGATCCTCAAGGACCAATGTTCCCACATCAAAGGCCTTCGGGAGAAATGTTCCTACATCAAAGACCTCAAAGAACACTTCCCCTTCTGAACAACCATCTTATCAGGATGACCATGACTCTTCCCATTACCAAGGCCCTCATACTACCCACTTTTCTTGAGACCTCCGCCCTCCTAGAATTGAGGTGAACAAATTTGATGGATTAGATCCTATAGGCTGGGTCACTCAAATGGAACATTCTTTCTCTTTGCATGGAATTATTGATGATTTAACCAAGATTTGTTATGGTTTCCTACATCTGGATCCAGAACGATGGGAATGGTGGAAATGGTGAAAAAGGCACACCAATGGTATCTTTCTTGGACAAAGTTTGTGGCCAAAATTTATGACCACTTTGACTTTGAGACCCACCATTTAGGCCGTTTTACCAAGTTAAAGCAGTCTGGGACATTGGAAGAATTTATTTCCGCATTTGAGCACTTGGATTTCAGAACGAAGGGCATGTCAGATGCTTTCTTTAGGGAATTCTTTATCAATGGCCTCAAATATGAAATTCATTCCCATGTCCTCATGGAACACCCCCAGACTTGGTTGGAAGCTACTCAACGAGCCAAGGAATCCCAACATATTGTGTCCTCCTAGACCCACAAACCATCCTTTTCTCCTTTCCCTAAACCCACCAATTTTTCCCCTCCTGCACCTCCCCTCAAGATCCAAAAATTAACTAGGGATGAAATAGTTGAACATCAACTCAAGGGTCTTTGTTATAATTGTGATGACAAATATTTTCTTAGGCACAAGTGTAAGGTACAAAATATTTTTATGGTTGCGACTGAGGATATTTTTGAAGAATATGTTGTTGTTCTGCCAGTGGAGGAACTCCCACCGCCAACTGACCTCACCCCACCCCTTGACCCACCTGACATTGACCCGGTGATTTCACTTAATTCCTTCACTAGATTCTCTTCTCCCCGAACTCTCAAATTAATTGGTTACATAAAAAATCAGAAAGTCATCATCCTTATGGACAGTAGTAGCACCCATAACTTTATTCATCATCACATTTCCCAAGAAGTCAATTGCTACATCGTTTCGTCAATAATTTTCAAATCATGATTGCCAATGGTTGTTGCATGAAATGTGGGGGACGATGTGAAAATGTGCGACTCCAAATTGGTCAGTATCACTTGAAATCCATTATGTTTTCTATAGACATGGGTGGTTGTGACATTCTTCTTGGTGTTGAATGGTTATACACTCTAGGCCCCATTCTCATGGATTTTAAGGAGTTAACCATGCAATTCCAACAGGAGAGAAAACAATGTAAGTTCCAAGGTATCACTGCAGGATCCCTTGAGATCATCAGTTCCCATCGAATGGAAACGATCCTAAAAAATGATCATTCTAGAATGATATCCTGACTCTACCCAATTCATGTTGTTGAGACACCTTATGTGCATCCTGACCTCCAATCTATCCTCTCCCACCACCATGTTATTTTTACCACTCCCCAAGACCTTGCCCCTTCCTATGATTTCCATGATCATTCCATCCCTCTCATCCTGGTGATCCATATGGATGTCGGTGGCCTCCCACCTATTCCAATTGGTTCATTTTGACAGTTGTTTCCTAGTTTTCGGGTCCTTGAATTGCGAGGTTGTTTTGAGGCCCTAAACAACGTTTTTATGGCTCACCATAGTTAGAAATGACCTTTGATAAATAAAAACAAAATGTGTATTCCTCAGATAGACCTTTCCAACTGGCTATCATGCACCTAAAATGAATATCATATGCAAAATTTACCACCCTGGGAAGTTGATGTACTAACTTACCCAAACGGGGCCCACATGACTTTTGGCACTTCATCTCCTAGGGTTAGGTTTTTGGATGTCTAGGGTTTTTGACATTCCTAATTATTGTAAAAAAGCCTTAAAATCTTCATTGTAAGGATCTTCTTGCAGATGAGCATAATTGTCACATCTCTTCTCAGAGATAAGACACCACCATTCCAACAAGCTTGTTTTCCGCTGTATTTTACAGTTTCAACTTATTTCCTTATTGAATAGAAAACCAGTTTCACTATATCTCTGTTATTCTATGTTAAGAATATTTTAATAATATGTATTAATTTAGTTCTACTCATAAAATCCAGATCAATGATATCAGGGCGGTCTTCTCCTTGTTGTCTTAATGCATGTCCCCAACAAGGTCAGGGTACAAAGATATGGGTCTCAAGCTTGTTTCTCTTGATGAAAAAATCTCTCGCTTTCCCAAACGACCTTTCATGGTAGGAGAAAATAAAGATGACAGGACAAGAGATCCTTTCAAATGTTTCTTGAGGAATCCCTCATGCAACAGAGGAGCGAGATGATGGATAGTTTCACGCAAATCCTTCGACGACTACCAAAAGGCGACGCATCTTCCTCGAGTGGAGGAGCTGCCCCATTCAAGGTACAAATCAACTTCGATATTCCTATATTTGAAGCTCAGATAGATGTAGATGTTGTAAACAAGTGGTTGAATTTACTAGAAGGGTATTTTTCTGTCCATAACTTTTCAAATAGAGAAAAAATTACTTTTGTGCTCCTCAAAGTCATTCCCCATGTCAAAGATTGGTGGGAAACTTTCTGTGAGCAAAAGGAAATAGAGGGAACCTCATTATTTATAGTCATGGCCACCTGGGAATCCTTTAGGGACACTATTAAGGAACAATACTATCTTGTCGAAAGTTATGACGACTTGTATACCAAATGGACCACACTGCGGCAAGAAAGAGACCAAGAAGTGCCAGATTTCACAAATATATTCCATACCCCGCGCACTAAGATAGGTATCAAATATTTAGAGTGACATCTGGTGCTCAAGTACCGTGGTGTTGTGCATATATACATCCAGAATGAAATGGAATTTTGGGACATCTCATCCTTGGGCGCGACCTATTGATATGTTGTCAAAATTGAGCATAAGATCAAACAAAAGATGCGATAATTTGGGCCTGGGAACCCCTTGCAGCAACAAACAGGAAAGGGCAGCCCAACCTATAGAACAAAGGACAAATAAAATATGGACAGTATCAAGACAACCATTCCAAGCTGCAAGCAAAGAAGGACACCAGGAAAACAAGGAAGGATACCGGGAAGTGGTGCGACTTCCATAAGAGCCCTTGGCATAACACTGTTGATTGTCGCTCAAAGGAGTCGATGGTGGCCGAAGAGAAACCCCATGAATCAGATGCAGGTTCTGACTCTAAGTCAGAACCTCAAAGGGGAATACAGATCATTGACACGGAACCTAGTGCCACCGTTTCTACCACCAAGCTCTAGCATGGTGAACTAGATGAGCCAGAAGAAGGCGAGCACATTTTCCATTCACAGATGTGGATAAAAGGAACCATGTTGCACTTCATCGTTGATATTGGTAGCCAAAATAACCTCATCTCAGCAGAGGTCATCAAGCGGATGGCCCTGCCGATAACACCACACCCGCAACCCTACACCATTGGATGGCTCCGCCAAGGAAGTGATCTCCACTTCATCAAACAATATCGACTATCGTACGGCATCAACCCCTTCAAAGATGAGGTATTGTGTGATGTTGCTCCTCTCGAAGTTTGTAATGTTATTTTGGGCCAACCTTATTTATGAAAACATCATGCTGTATATGAGTCTAGGCCTCGTAGTGTTATCATTACTTTGAACAAGAAATTGTACTGGATACCTGAGGCAGTCCCTCCTAGTGTTATTTTCATGATGTCTACCAAACAATGCAAGAAGGTCATCTCTCAGACCGAGAAATTTGTATTCTTTGTGATTTGCTCTCAGAGTAAGAGAAAGATCAGAACCACATCCAGGGCCTTCGCGACCGATCTCTCCACACAACATAAGCAAGTTGATAAGGTTGTGGAAGAATACTCATATATCTTCTCCTCTCCTACCAGGGTACCTTTGCACTGCTAGGTCAAGGATCCCATCGATCTCACCCCAGGAACACCGCTACCCAATGGGTTTGTCTACCACCATTCTCTGTTAGAAAACAAGGAGATCAAGAGGCAGATCCAAGAACTTCTCCACAAGGGGCACATCCATCCCAATTCATCGCCTTGTGGGAGCCCAATCGTACTGGTGTAGAAGAAACACATGACCTGGCGACTCTGCATTGATTACTAGGCCTTGAATAAAATCATAGTCTGGAACCGATACGCGATTCCTCGAATCGACGACCTCCTTGATCAGCTCATGAGGGAAAAATACTTCATTAAGATTGATCTGAAGTCTGGCTACTACCAAGTTCCAATAGAACAAACAGATGTATGGAAGACCACCTTCAAGTCAAAAGAAGGTCTTTTAGAATGGTTGGTCATGCCCTTTGGTTTGACAAATGCTCCAACAAAATTTATGAGGATGATGGATGAAATCCTGCGAACTTTCACTAGTAATTTTGTAGTGGTGTATCTAGATGACATCCTCACCTACAACAAGACTTGGGAAGAACACTTGCAGCATATTCAACAACTTTTGTACACCCTGCGGTAGCACAAACTATATGCAAACTTTTAAAAATTCTCCTTCGGCATGGACATGGTCCATTACTTAGGCTACATTGTTGATAAACATGGTGTGCTTGTGGATCCCGCCAACCGTGACTGTCTAGTCCCAACCACACTCACTGAGCTTCAGATCTTCTTGGGCCTCGCCAATTTCTATCGCAGGTTCATGTTGGGATTCTCTCATATCGCATGGGTCCTCATCCAAGTAACTAGGGGTAGCGGTAAGGAAAAATTTGTGTGGGGAATGTACCAACAACAAGCTTTCGATGAATTGAAGGAACTTTTGTGCTCATCCCCATTACTTTCATTACCAGACCTGTATCATCCCTTTGATATCGAGACAAATGCTTCATACTATGTTGTGGGTGCCATTCTCACTAAACACGACCACCCTGTGGCGTATCATAGTGAGACACTATCAGATGCTATCATAGTGACATATGGTGAACTACATGAGACAGAAGAAGGCGAGCACCTTTTCCATTCATAGATGTGGGTAAAAGGAATCCTGTTGCACTTCATCGTTGATAGCGGTAGCTAGAAGTACCTCATCTCAATAGAGGTCATCAAGCGGCTAGCCCTACCAAAAAAGTTGCACCTGCTATCATACACCATTGGATGGCTCCGCCAAGGAAGTGATCTTTGCGTCAACCGATAGTGTTGACTGCTGTATGACATCAAGCCTTTCAAAGACGAGGTATTGTGTGATGTTGCTCCTCTGAAAGTTTGTAATGTTATTTTGGGCCAACCTTATTTATGGAAGCGTCATGTTGTATATGAGTCTAGGCCTCGTAGTGTTATCATTAATTTGAACAAGAAATTGTACAGGATACTCGAGGTAGTCCCTCGTAGTGTTATTTCCTTGATCTCTGCCAAGTAATGCAGGAAGGTCATCTCTCAGACCGAGAATTTGTCTTCTTTGTGATTCTCTCTTAGAGTAAGTGAAAGATCGCATCCACATCTAGGGCCTCCATGGTCGATCTCTCCACACAACAGAAGCACGTGGATAAGGTTGTGGAAGAAAACTCATATATATTCTCCTCTCCTACCGGGGTACCTCTATACTGCCAGGTCAAGCATCCCATCGATATGACTCTAGGCGCACCACTACACAATGGGCTAGTCTACCGCCGCTCTCTGTTAGAAAATGAGGAGATCAAGAGGAAGATCCAAGAATTGATCCAAAAGGGGCACATCCATCCCATCACATCGCCTTGTGGGAGCCTAATCGTACTGGTGCAGAAGAAAGATGAGACCTGATGACTTTGCATTGATTACCGAGCCTTTAATAAAATCACAGTCCGGAACTGGTACCCGATTCCCCAAATCGATGACCTCCTTGATCAGCTCATGAGGGCCAAATAATTCAGTAAGATTGATCTGAATTCTGGCTACCACCAGGTCCCAATAGAACAAACATATGTATTAAAGACCACCTTCAAGTCAAAAGAAGGTCTTTTTGAATGGTTGGTCATGCCCTTTGGTTTGAAAAATGCTCCAACAACTTTATGAGGATGATGGAATATATCCTGTGGCCTTTCACTAGTAATTTTGTAGTGGTGTATCTAGATGAAATCCTCATATACAATTGGACTTGGGTGAAACACTTGCAGTATATTCAGTAGGTTTTGCACACCCTACAACATCACAAACTATATACAAACTTGGAAAAATTCTCCTTCAGCATGGACAAGTTCCATTACTTAGGATACAACATTGATCATCATGGTGTGCATGTGGATCTAGCCAAGATCCATATCATCTGTGATTGGCTAGCCCCAACCACACTCACTGAGCTTTGTAACTTCTTGGGCCTCACCAATTTCTATCGTAGGTTCGTGTTGGGATTCTCTCATATCGCATGGGCTCTTAGACAAGTAACCAGGGGTAGTGATAAGGAAACATTTGCATGGGGCATGTCCCAACAACAAGATTTCGATGAATTCAAGCAGCGTTTGTGCTCATACCCAGTATTTTCATTATCAGACCTGCAACATCCCTTTGAGATTGAGACAGATGCTTCAGACTATGTTGTGGGCATCATTCTCACTCAACACAGCCAGCCTGTGGCGTATCATAGTGAGACACTATTAGATTCTATCCGTAAGTACCCTACTTACGACAAAGAAATTTACTCCATTTTGTAAGCCTTCCGCCAGTGGAGACATTACATTCTGGGGAAGGAGACAATCATCCACAATCACAAGACACTACAGTTCATGCAGACCCAAGGAAAATTGCAGAATGACCACCATCAAAAGTGGTCCACATACTTAAAACAGTTCCACCTCAAAATCAAGTATAAAACAGGAAGTACCAATTGAGTTGTTGATTGCCTCAGTCGACCTCCAGTCGTGACACTCACCATGGTGCTAGAATCTTGCGGCCATGAGACCTCGATATGGCCCCACCTCTATGAGACAGACCCTGAATTCTCGACCACCTACCAAATGTTGGGACCAAACTCAGTGGTCGCTAATTTCCATCTTCAGGATGGGCTCTAGTGTCATCTGGGCCATCTCTGCATTCCATCAAGCGAGCGGGTGAAAATTATTTTGGAATCTCACTATAGTCAGGTAGCAGGACACTTTGGTGTCGAAAAGACAGTGGCAGTGCTGCAAAAACATTTCTACCGGCCGAAAATTCGATAGGATGTCAACAAGTATATCAGGTCTTGCACCTCTTATGCTATTGCCAAAACGACCACTAAGAAATAGGGCCTATACACCCCTTTTCATACTCTAGACAAGCCATGGGAATCCATCTCAACGGACTACATGTCGAGCCTCCTGTCCACCAAGAGGAGAAATGAGTGTGTTTTTGTGGTTGTTGATCTCTTTTACAAGATGGCGATTCTGGTCACCTGCAAGAATAACATCACCATAGAGGCCACTGCCAAGATATTATTTGAATGCATTTGGGTACACTTTGGGATCCCACAAACCATTGTCTCATATCAGGAAATTCGGTTCCTCAACACATTATGGTAGAGGCTCTGGTCACTGCTGGATACCAAGCTCACCAAATCCACTTCCTTCCACCCCCAGAAAAATGGCCAAATTGAGGTCGTTAATTAGATTATCATACATATCCTGTGCATGTACAATTCCAAGCACCCCCATACATGGGATGAGAGTCTTCCCTATGCTAGCATAGCTACAACCAAGCCCTGCATAGCTCAATTGGCCGCAACCCCTTTCAGGTAGGGGTTGGGATTCCAACCATTGGGCCCCATGGATGTTGCACTACCCCTAGCGACCACCTCAACCGACTCATCCCCTGCTCCACCAAAAGCTGAAAATGCCACCCATTTCATTGATAAAATATAGCACATATTCCAATAGTTTCAGGATGTTTTACAGAAGTCAAATGCCAAGTACAGGTAGCGTCATGATCAACAACAGGTACCACATAAGTTTCAGGTGGTCGACAAAGCTTGGTTGCACTTGCAGAAAGAAATACTTACAGGGCCCCATAGAAAGCTTCACCCACTCTGGTATGGTCCATACACCATCACCAAGGCTATGGGTGACAATGCTTTTGCACTCAACATACCCCCTTTCCTTGGCCTGCACTCAGTCTTCAATGTGGCTCTCCTTCAGCCATATTTCCCACCCTTATTGGACACCTCAGAGATAGAAAAGCAGTTGGTACCAATATAGCTCAACCTTGACTGCATGCGATAGACATACAATGATCTTATTGTGGACACACAGATCAAGGGAACTCGACAACAAAGGATCCATCTTTATCGAGTTGTCAACATATGGCATTTCCTGCACCAAGGAAAGTGGCTCACCCGGGGAAAAATTCAATAGAAATTTCATCATATGATGGGGGAACTCAACACAATGGAGACCATTTCTTCCTAAGGGGGGAGGATTGATCCATATGGATGTCGGTGGCCTCCCACCTATTCCAACTGGTTCATTTTGGCATTTTTTTCATAGTTTTTGGTTCCATGACTTGCGGGGTCATTTTGAGGCCCTAAACAATGTTTTAGGGATCGCCATAGTCAAAATTGAACTTTGATAAATATAAAAAAAATGTGTATTCCTTAGATAGACCTTTCTAATGGGCTATCATGCGCCTAAAACGAATATCGTATGCAAAAGTTACGACCCCGGGAAGTTGATGTACTAACTTACCCAAACAGGGCCCACATGACTTTTGGCGCTTCATCTCCTAGGGTTAGGTTTTTGGATGTGTAGGGTTTTTTCCAGTCCTGTTTATTTTAAAAAGGCCTTCAGAGCTTCATTGTAAGGATTTTCTTGTGAATGAGTGCAACCCTCACATCTATCCTCAGAGATAAGTTTCCACCATTCCAAAAAGCTTGTTTTCCGCTACATTTTACAGTTTCAACTTATTTCCTTATTGAATAAAAAACTAGTTTCACTATATCTTTTTTATTATGTGTTAAGCATCTTTTAATAATCTGTATTCATTTCGTTATGCTCATAAAATCTGGATCACCTGGCTAGTCTTCCTCCTAATGTTCAGCCTTATCGTCATCCTTTTTCCCAGAAGAATGAAATTGAGAAAATTGTTCATGAATTACTATAAGTCAGTGTTATTCGTCCCAGTACTAGCCCCTATTCTTCCCCTATGGTCATGGTAATGAAGAAAAAAGTTACTTAGCGCATGTGTTCTGATTTCCACACCCTCAAAAAACTCACAATCAAAGAAAAATTCCCCATTCCTGTCATTGTTGAACTCTTGGATGAATTGAGTGGTGCTCAGTACTTCACCAAATTGGATCTACGTTTTGGCTACCACCAAATACGTATGAAAGAAGAATACATTCCCAAGACTGCATGTCATACTCATGAGGGTCATTATGAATTCTTGGTAATGCCCTTTGGATTGTGTAATGCTCCTTCCACTTTCCAAAGTCTTATGAATCATGTCTTTCATCCTTTTCTCCGTCATTTTGTCTTAGTTTTCTTTGATTATATTCTCATCTATAGTAAAACTTGGCCCTCCCATCTCTCCTATCACACACCCACTACAAAAACTTAGATTTTTCATCTTTTTCTTCGAGGAACAAAATCCTCGAGACTTCTATGGGGCCTAGCGCAGACCCTCTCTTCCCTTATCCTCTTCCAAACGACCACAAGCTAGCCTTAGCACAAGCGCCTTTCGCAACTCGTGAGTCTGGAATCAAGACTCTCGACTCCCCTTTCTCCAAACACCGATACCCAAGATACTATACGCGTATGGCTCCCTCCTCACTAGTGCCAGCTACATGTAACCGTAGGCTAGGCCAAACAATAGCACCACTTGCAACCTCGCCAATTGAGGTGTTGAGATCTCGTGTTCCTCCTTCGCGAATCCCTGAGACGTGAGAGGTCAATGTTGCGTGGAATTTTCCAAAATGACACGCACACGCCACTTGTCAACCCCACTATACTCTGCTCACTAGTTGTGTTGCCGCCGCCTGTCGCACGAGACCTCGGCTCTCGACGTTTCGCAGCCTTAGCGATCAAGGTGAAACTTCTTCATCCTGCGAAACCCCGAGCCATGATAAGTCAACAGTGGGTTGACTCTTTCCCAGTGTGACACGTGCCCACCACCGGTCACCCGCTTCCTAGGCTAAATACTAGCGCTACCCGCTTTCATCAAATCAAACATTCACATCTTTGAGTTTTCCATAGTTCTTGGCCAATATAGTTATTTTTACAGACTGGGGTAAACAGGGTGTTACAATTCCCTCCCACTTAAAGGAACATTGTCCTGTATGTTCTACCTATCAATATGACGTGTATGTACAGAAGTAAACAAAATCAGATATGTCTGTTTCATGGCATCTTCCATTTCCCACGTAGCCTCATCTGGGCCAAAATGTTTCCACTGCACCTTGACCTGTGCAATGGTTCGGTTCCTGAGTGGGGTTTCCTTTCTGTCCAGTATGCATTGAGGTTCTGGTAGGAATTATCCCTCTGGTTCCACCTGGATCATATACCAGTCAATTATATGATTATAATCATGTACATATCTCTTCAATAATGAAACATGGAAAACATTATGTGCTTTTATTGTGGGAGGAAGTGCTAGCCTATAGGCTATAGGTCCCACTCTATCTATAACTTCAAAGGGTCCATAATACCGAGGTTCCAACTTGGCACAAGCTCCCATCCTCAGGGAACTCTTCCTGGGCCTAACTCTGAGATATACGTGGTCTCCCGTCTTGAATTCTCTTGGAGTTCTCTTTCGGTCAGCGTAACTTTTCTATTTGTTCCGAGCGACCTTTAGATTTTGTTTTATCTGAGTCACTTGTTGTTCCATTTATTTCAACATGTCGGGTCCAATAGTAACTCTGTTCATGGGATTACTCCAACTCACTAGAGTGTTGCACAGTCTACCATAGAGGACTTCAAAAAGGCTCATCTTCAAGGATTCTTGGTAGCC
>ML850726.1:0-14161 GCA_009831015.1 Picea engelmannii
CATTCGTCGACCTTTTATACTAAGGTCCATTCAAAATCACACATTCACATCTTTGAGTCTGCCATAGTTCTTGGCCAGTATAGTTATTTTTACAGACTGGGGGAAACATGGTGTTACAATTCCCTCCCCCTTAAAGGAACATCGTCCTCGATGTTCTATCAATCAATATGACATGTATGTACAGAGGTAAGAAAAATCAGATATGCCTGTTTCATGGCATCCTCCATTTCCCATGTAGCCTCATCTGGGCCAAAATGTCTCCACTGCACCTTGACCCGTGCAATGGTTCGGTTCCGGACCGAGGTTTCCTTTCTGTCCAGTATGCATTGAGGTTCTGGTAGGAATTCTCCCTCCGGTTCCACCTGGATCACAGACCAGTCAATTATACGATTAGAATCATGTACATATTTATTCAATAATGAAACATGGAAAACATTATGTGCTTTTACTATGGGAGGAAGTGCTAGCCTATAGGCTACAGGTCCCACTCTATCTAGAACCTCAAAGGGTCCACAATACCGAGGTGCCAACTTGGCACAAGCTCCCATTTTCAGGGAACTCTTCCTGGGCCTAACTCTGAGATATACATGGTCTCCTGTCTTGAACTCTCTTGGGGTTCTCTTTTGGTCGGCGTAACTTTTCTGTCGATTCTGAGCGATCTTCAGGTTTTGTTTTATTTGAGTCACTTGCTGTTCCATTTCTTTCAACATGTCGGGTCCAAAAGAAATTCTGTTTACGAGATTACTCCAACTGACAGGAGTGTTGCACGACCTACCATAGAGGACTTTGAAGGGACTCATCTTTAAGGATTCTTGGTAGCCGTTGTTATAGGAGAACTCCACCAGTGGCAGATAGTCTTCCCACTTCTTGGGTTGATGCATTACATGCATTCTTAGAATGTCTTCTAGTATTTGGTTCACTCTTTCCGTCTGTCCACCGGTTTGAGGGTGATAGGCTGTGCTAAATAGTAACTTGGTCTCCAAACCAACCATCAATGATTTCCAAAAGTTGGAAGTAAATTTCGTGTCTCTGTCAGACACGATCTCTTTCGGCATACAATGTAGTTTAAATATATCCTTCATGAATACGTTGGCGATGTCTATTGCCTTACAAGTTGACTTGACGGGGATAAAATGAGTGGACTTGCTCAATTTATCCACCACTACATGATGGCGTCATTCTGTTTGGTCGAGGTTGGTAATCCGGTGATGAAATCCATGGAGATGGTTTCCCATTTCCATTCTGGGATTGGTAGAGGTTGTAATAATCCTGCTGGGTGTCGATGTTCTACTTTTACTTGTTGGCATTCTATGCATTTGGCTAGGTATTCGGCTATGTATTTCTTCAACCCAGGCCAGTAGAATTGTTTCCTAGTGGTCGTGATCATTTTCTAGTATCCTGGATGACCAGAATAGGGTCTTTTATGTAGTTCATCCAGTATGAACCTCTTCAAGTCGTTACAATATGGGATATAAAATCTACTTCAGTGAGTAGACCTCCTTCCATCATCTGGTAGCCTCCATACTTTATTCCTGTGGGTTCTTGCTGCAGGTACGAGGTCACGGTCTGGAAGAATGTGTCTGTCTCTTGTGCATTTATGACTCTTTCCTTGACATCCATCTCGCAGGTGCTCACCACGGCCAGGTGAATTGTTTTCATGCTCATGCTAAGGGCATCAACCACCCTATTTTCCCTTCCCTTAATATGTTTGATTTCAAAATAAAACTCGCTGAGGAGGGACATCCACCTAGCTTGTCTAGCATTGAGCTTTGGTTGGTTAAACAGATATTGCAATCCACAGTGGTCTATCATAAGTACAAATTTTCTTCCCAGGAGGTAATGCCCTTGGATTTTCAAGGCGTGCACTATGGCAACCAACTCTAGATCATGGGTCACATAGTTGATTTCCTGCTCATTCAATTTTCGGGAATCATAGCAGACCACACTTCCTCCTTGCATAAGGAATCCTCCGAGCCATTCCTTACATGCATCTGTGCACACGAGGAAGTTGGCTCCGGGATTGACGATCTTCAACATGGGTGCGTGGGTCAGTAGATGTTTTAGGGTTTGAAATATTTCTTCACATTTTTGTGTCCATGTGAATTTTGTCCCCTTCTTCTGGAGGGTAGTGATTAGACAACCAATCTTGGAGAATCCTTTTATAATCTCCTATAGTATCCTGCTAATCCCATAAAGGATCTGATATCCAAAACGTCCTTTGGGGTAGGCCATTCCATGATAGACCTGATTTTGTTAGGGTCTACTGCTACTCCTTCTTCATATAGGACATGGCCTAAGTAATGTATTTGCTTCTGGAATAATTCACATTTGCTGAATTTGGCATAGAGTTGATGTTCTCTTAGCACTTGCAACACAAGTCTAAGATTCTCTTCATGCTCTTCTCCATTCTTGGAGTAAATTAATATGTCGTCGATAAAAACTAACACAAATTTGTCTAGGAATTTGCTGAGTACATTGTTCATCAAGCACATGAAAGTGGCAGGGGCATTGGTTAACCCAAATGACACTACCACAAACTCATAGTGACCATACCTCGTACGAAAGGCAGTTTTATGGATGTCTTCACCCTTGATTCAGACTTGATGGTATCCCAACCTCAAGTCAATCTTTGAGAAAATAGACGCACCCCCCAATTGATCGAACAGGTCATCGATCCTGGGCAAGGGGTACTTGTTCTTTATGGTTACCTTATTGAGTTGTCTATAATCTATACACAGTCTAAGGGTACCGTCCTTCTTTTTCACAAATAGGACTGGTGCTCCCCATGGAGACACGCTAGGACGGATATAGCCCTTATCCATCATTTCTCTCAATTGCAATTTGAGTTCAACTAGTCCAGGTGTGCTCATCCGGTAGGGTGTCCTAGACACCAACACCGCTCTTGGTGTAAGTTCTATTGAGAAGTCAATGTCCCTTCTCGGAGGTAGACTCGATACCTCTTCCAGAAATACATCTCTGTATTCTCTCAGGGTAGGGTGGTCTTCGAGGCTTGGTTTTTCGCCTTCAATTGTTTTCAACACCTGTATTGCATATAGGGGACATCCTTTTCGACAATACCTTCTCATTTGTAGAGCTGATATTTGTCTCACCGAGACAAGTTTTTGGATCCCTTGAAGGGTTATCCTTTTTCCTTCTTTACTTACACATTCTAAGGTTTTATGGTAACAGTTCAATCTGGCTTTATGGGCGGCTAGCCACTCCATACCAATCAACAAATCATACGATCCCAGGGGTAATATGTTAAGGGTTGCTTGGGTGGGGAATTCACCCAACATTAAATGGCAGGCTGGTATGACCTCTACTACCCTTCTTTTGGTGCCAATGGCTAACTGTACCAACCATGGCTTGGTAGGTTTATGTGGCTGTAGTTTACACTTATCAACAGGCTTAGGGGCTATATAACTCAAGTTTGAACTAGGGTCAATCATAATAGACACTAGATGGTTGGAAATCATACCTTCTATTTCCACCACTGAAGCTTGGTGGTCGGCTTGGTTATTATCCAAGGCTGCATAAATTTGCGACACACTTCTGGCCACATCATTGACGATGGTAGCTTCCTGGATGCTGTAAATTCTCGGACTATTCTGTTGTTGGTGTGGATAGTCTCTCAGTAGATGTTCTTCTCCGCAACCCCAACATTTCAACGGTTCTCTCTTTGGGTTATCAGCCTTCACTAGTACAGATCCAGAAGTTTTATTTCTGCCCAAGGAGGGAAAGTTCTGCTGGTGTACACTCTGGGCTGGGAAGCTCATCCTTGAGTTCTTCTTATAATTCTTAAATCTTGGGGATTTAATCCCCTTTCTCTGAAATCCCGAACTATTCTTCGGTTTCCAGCCTTCGAGAGGTTCTGTCCGATGTCCAAACTGTTCATGACAATATCTTGCCTTTCAGATAGTGCCTTCTAGGGTCTTTGGCTCATCAAATTCAATTCTGTTCCGATAGTCCTTAGGTAGTCCGCTGATGAAACATTGCACATTTTCCTTTTCTTCTTTTATATAAGGTACATACCTCAACAACTCGAGTAATCTACTGACATATTCCTCTATAGTGAGTTGCCCCAATTTGAGTTCATAGAATTCTTTAGTCTTTTCGTCGAAATATTTTTCCAACAGATACTTCTTCCGAAAGTATTTCTCAAACCGTTCCCAAGACAGGTCCTCTTCGCGAACCCCTTTCACATTCTTAAGGTCTTCCCACCAAATGGAGGCCTTTCCGTTCAAGTTCAAGGTGGCCACTCGGGCCTTCAAATTTTCTGAGAAGTCATGGACTCTGAAATACTTCTTTAGTCCAAGCAGCCATGCCTCTGCTTCCTCTCCCTTCTTTATTTGATCATCGAAGGATGGTGGTTTGGCCTTCCTGAATTCTTCGAATTTATGACCCTTGGAAAGCTATCGCTCCTTCTGTCTTCTTCGGGAATAAGAACTAGTTCTGCTCCTAGAAGAGCCCTTTGAACCACCAGCTTTCTTCCCAGAGGAATCGTCCACCGCTTGTCCTTTACCTCTGGGATGGACCTTTTTCGAGGTGCTCCTCTCAGTGTGGCCACTAATATGACCATGTTTCTGTACCTCAGGTTCATGCTGCATTTGTCTTTGTAGGTCGGATAAGCTCTGCAGTAAAACTGCGTTAATTTCTGTTTGCTTTTCTTGTTCTTTCATCATCCTCTCATTGTCAGCCTTGCAGCTTTGTAATTCGACCATGAGGCTCCTCACAGCCTCAACTAGATCTGGAGGGGTCCCTATCACCCTCCTTTCATTAGAATATTCGTCTCTATTGTGGGAGCCCTCCCCCACTTCACGGTGAGTCACCATTCTCTACGTCTGCAATTTCCCGCGGTTGATCTTCCGCTTTGTGTGCAAAAGAAAAACACGGTTTTTAGTCAATATTTATATTCATTTATAACTAGTACATAATTCATATTTTTCACATGCACACACACAATAGGAGTTTTCATTCTTAACTTCGAATTTTGATTAAGAAGGTTAAGACAGGGGGTTACTCCTTTTAGGAGTTTTTCGAACGGAGCTCCTGTGCAACTCGTTCATGAGCCCAAGCAGGCCAAGTGTTGTAACCATGCTCTGATACCAATTTGTAATGCACCCACCATGGGGCTATAAAATTTTCGGCTTTCTTTCCTTATTCTCGAGGGACAACACTCCCTGAGATCCTAAGTAGCCTAGCGCAGACCCTCCTTTCCCTTTAAAGTCCCTCATATGACCGTGGCTATGCCCACAGTCCTTATCAAGAAGGAACTTCTGCTATCGTGATGCGGGAAGTCGTGAGGGAAGCGATCCCTTGCTCTCTTGACTTTCGAAGGGCCGAAACCCGAAATGGACCTAACCTCTTATCGAGATTAACAACAACCCAGAATAAGTTTCGTATTCTGCCCTTCGGGGTTTCCTCCATCGCGATTTCGGGATGTGCAACGACAGGAGGTCTCGCACCTGGGTTCCCCAGGAGCCGAAACTCCGAAAAACACCAAACTCTAAACATGCTCTACTGTTTCTGGATTTCCTCCATCGGGATTTCGGGATGTGTGACGACAGGAGGTCTCACACCTGGGTTTCCCGGGAGCCGAAACTTCGAAACACCAAACTCTAACATGCTCCACTGTTTCGGGATTTCCTCCATCGGGATTTTGGGATGTACGACGACAAGAGGTCTCACACCTGGATTTCCTGGGAGCTGAAACTCCGAAACACCAAAATCTAAACATATTCCACTATTTCAGGATTTCCTCCATCGGGATTTCGGGATGTGCGATGATAGGAGGTCTCACTCCTGGGTTTCTTGGGAGACGAAACTGCGAAACACCAAACTCTAAACATATTCCACTATTTTAGGATTTCCTCTATCGAGACTTCAAGACTTGTGAATACAAGGGAATTCGCCCTTGGGTATTCCGGATGCCGAAATACCGAAATATCAGGATTTAGCTACATGCTATCATTTCGGGATTTCGCATGTCGGGACTTCGAGACTTGGGAGTACAAGGGAATTCTCCCTTGGGTATTCCGGATACCGAAATATCAGGATTTAGCTACACACTATCATTTCAGGATTTCGCATGTCGGGACTTCGGGACTTGGGAGTACAAGGGAATTCTCACTTAGGTACCCCACGTGCCGAAACATCGAAATACCATCTCTTCGACCTGCTCATCTTATATCGGGGTTTCTTCCATCGAGATTTCACAAGTCGGGGTTTCGTAACTTGCGGGTACAAGGGAACTCTCTCTTAGGTACCCCGGGTGCCGAAACATCGAAATTCCCTAACCAATCCACCCGTTGTCATTTCGGGATTTCGCAAGTCAGGGTTTCAGGACTTGTGGGTACAAGGGAACTTGCACTTAGGTACCCCGGGTGCCGAAATACCGAAATGTCGAGGTCTAGGAGGACCATTCTCTCTCATGTAGGGTTTTAAGACTTACGCCATAAAATCCTCCAACAGATCCTTGGATGAACTTTCGAAGAGGGTGTCCCTGTGGGGAGATCTATCCAGGGCATTACTTGAGACAATTAAGTGAATAATCTCCTGAGAAATAGACTTGAAAACTGAATCCGTTCAAAACGTATATATATATATATATATATATATATATATATATTCACGCACAAACCATGAACATACATGTCAGAATAATAAATTCAAGATACGAGATACAACACTTATCGGAAAAACACCAGGTTTGATGCAAATGCTGGAAGGGGTGCTTGTTTCCACCCAACCGTAGGCTTAGCGATTTCGAATGGATTTACCACTAGCCACCCCCGAGCTTAGACCATGACACTGTGAGACTGAGTCTCTATTCGTCAGAAGTTGAGAACGAAGGTTACTCTCCTTCTTCTCTTCTTATCAATCACTCTGTATATTTTTCCAGAGTCCTTCCGATTTCTCCCCTCTTGCGATCTCTATCACGATTGCCCCCTCCCACACCTCTTTCCTGCCTTTTCTTTTCTGGTGAGGTTGCGTGTGGCACGAATTTCCCCCGGTGGTCAGGTCTGAGGCTTCCATGGATGAGCGGTTCACCCCCATCCCTCCTTAACTCATGAGGATCCTCTTCACCTACCAACCTGGTGATTAATTCATTTCGGGGCCAATGAGCCACTCTTGATCTTCGGGCTAGTGAAGACCAAATACAGTATTTGTTTCGGTGGAAGTTAACGCCACCATTTCTGGTGCCTTCCACCATGTTTCATCAACCATCGTGGTATCTTTTGAACACATCCCCCTCCCAGCAGTCCTGCAACATATATTCATAACATTATTTACATTAGTCGACCTTTTATACTAAGGTCCATTCAAAATCACACATTCACATATTTGAGTCTGCCATAGTTCTTGGCCAGTATAGTTACTTTTACAGACTGGGGGAAACAGGGTGTTACAAGCATGACCGAACTGTGATGGGACTCAACAAGACTCAACTGCAAAACAAGAGTGGACTTATATACTCAGGTATGCAAATAAGGACATGCAACTAGGAAAAAGGGAATTCAAAAATTCTGAATGACACCGAGTCCCTTTTAAAACAACAAGCTGAGGGTCAAAAACTATCTTACTGATATTAAGTTACTTCAACAATCTGTCTTTCTTGAATGTAACCTTGCATTCATATACATCTTTATAAATTGGTTAGTCAATCAACAAATAAAAATGTCTTCATTCCTAAGAAAATTGCAACTTTATCAGGTTCCTGGTATCTATAAGATGGATTGTCAGACTAATGCATCGAGTAAAGAAAAAATGAAAGCAAGAATTGCTAAAAACTCTGCAAATAAAAAAAAAGAAACTCAAATAAGTCGAAAAATGAGCAAAAAAAAAGAAAAAAACGAGGGACAAAAGAAACAAAAACAAAAACTATTCCTACAAAAATATCTTAGGTGCTTGAGTTATTTATAACTGAGGTGACCCTGAGTCAGGGTCATGATAATTTTTCAGATGCGAACCATTAGTGGTATATAAGAAAAAGTCTGTCATCACTATCCTTTAATAAGTATGAATTATTACCCACCAATGCAACGATGATAAACATACCGATCCATAATTTATGAAAATTTGTATGTTTTCCTTTATTTGCATGAGCATAATCCCATAATAAGACTTTTTGTCCAACCTCAAAAGTTTATGCTCTAGTACGTTTGTCAAATTACTTCTTGATGGATCGTTGTCTTTTCTCAATGTTATTTAAAGTATGTTCACGTTGTTCTTCCAAGGCAAGCAGAGCATGAAAACATTGTGACAGATTAGACTCATTCATTTCCTCAGTCTGAAAAGCGAGTCAAAATGATGTCGACTACAGTTCAATAGGCATAAAAATCTCTTAACCAGAGAGGAGTTTGGAAGGACTAGCACTAGTTGATCCGAGATATTTTCATCGTGCTTTATAAAGAATTGTATTAAATGAGCATAAATTAAAGTGCACCATTAAACAAGGAAAAACTAAAAAATGAAGAGACATAAGCATCATACATGAACACAAGAACTTGATAACGAAGTTCGTCCCTGGTGGACTACGTCTCCGGGTCCTGCTCTCAAATGGGTAGGCTCTTTCATTAACTCAACAAAAGAATTTGGAAAATACATAAATATACCTCATTCTGAAATCAAGCTGTAGAAATAATGCCCAGATCAGAAAACAGACAACACCACTGAATTCATGGCATCAAATTACCCAAAAATGACTGTCTCCACGCTCCAATCCGACTCTGGCACTCCCAGGCCCAAGAAGAATTTTGTCTCTGTTTTCGTGCCCTATGCAACTTGCAATGATGACTATACCACCTCGAAATTCATGCCCATAGGTTGTACGGTCCACACCTCTTCTCCCCGGATCTGGGAGGATTGCACCTTTTAAGTAATAACCATGGGTGGATGTACCAAGCAGTACCCACAACGCATTGGTTATGGGGGGATTTGTTAAGGCTTGGGCATCGACGAAGGTTCCGAGGTTGAATCCCACCGGACTCTATATTGGTATGTTGGTTGTATATATATATATACAATATATTTGACCCTCGCTACTTCAACGTACTCTCGAGAAGTCCTTCCAACTTGCTGCTAAAGTTGGCGTGGTCTGCTAGACTTGCCGGACCCGCCAATTTTTTATTTTCGAAATTCGTTCACGGGTTGTTATTGGACATTTCAGGGATGCCACGTGTCACCCACTGATTGGGCCATGTGTCTCCTGCTGATTATTCCACCTGTTCACTGATGTAAATCCGTGCATGACACGTGGTGCTTCCTCAGTGGATGGAAAGCAATGCTCCTCTTCGATTTGGTGTCCATCATGCTCCACAAGCTAGTCCAGAAGTTCCAAGGAATCGAGTATCTCGATCTGAGACGATAGATGTGGGTAATCCAAAGTGAATCCAAACATGCTGAAAGAAGAGATTAGCAGTCTGCTCAGTAGTGATCTTCTTTTTACATGGCATCAAGATACACATCTTGGTGAACCTATCCACTACAACATACAAATAATCATGACCCCCTTTGGTCATGGGTAAATCCACTACAAAATCCATGGAGACACTTTGTTAGAATATGAAAGATGTGTACTCATTTTACCATTGACAATACCCTTGTCACCCAACCATAGGCCGAAGCCACCCTCTGAGCACCTTAACCTTGACAGAGAATCACTCCGGAAGCAAACCCTAGGCTAGATATCCAAACAAAGGGTAGCACACCTTTCCCCAAGGATAGCACACCAACAAGAGCTAATCAGATGTTCCAAACCCTAGAAACTAGCGCAACACCTTCCCCAAAAACTTGCACACAAAACTGCCAACTGTAGTGTGCACAACTGGCTCTCTACAATTCTGAGACTGCTTGCTAGAATGAGAACTAGCCTCCTGTATTTATACTAATTCTGGCTAACTTCCAGGGCCGACTTGTCATTCTGGGTATCTGTCTGTTCAGTATATAATATTATTTCTGGTCGACTTCTTCTCTTGGAGGCTAATAATCTAATATAAATTATCTTCTTGAGCCGACAAGTCTTCTAGGGTTATTAGCCAACTCATTAGGGTTTCTTCTTTCTTCCCAGAGTATTCTATCCTTGTCAGGTTTACACGTGGAGGTAAATACCTCCCGCAACTACCATGATATCAACACTCTCTCCTAGCTAGGGAGGTATTACAGGTAATGGTCTTTGAGCACAAAACATACCATTCACCCTGTAGCATCAACATAGTTATATAGACTAGATCATGAGCACCATCATCAGCTGCATCATCTCTCGAAACCATACTCTATCTGAGTAATCAGACATTATTCTCACTCCACAGAGTGATACAAAAGCCATTCTTCTAATCTAGAAGAGTAAATGTTCTGAACCGTTTTCTGACTGGAAAATCTCTGTTCATCATTCATTTGGCTGATAATTATTTCCAATAAACTGCTTGATAGTCTTCAAGGAAATCATAACAAAATATAATACAACTGTGTCTATCCATAGTAGTACATAACTATAATCCAGTGGTACACTACCACACCAAGTAGAAAACAAGTACTTGATCAGTAACATATAGTCACAAACAGTGGAACACATCCACCACAGTAGTATACATCTACTGTCATACAATATTCATAACAATCATTTGATATCAACCTGCACAGAAACAATGTTATGATATAAACTGAATCATCTGGGCCAATCTTTCACTCACGTTTGTGAGATATGAAAGAATATCTTCCCTTAGAGTAGAACAATGAGATATCTAGACTATTCTTCTCAAGCAAGGAAGAATAACTGTCCTGTCTTCTGAACTTGGACCATTCCCCACCCTGGGCCATTCTTCCTACATTAATCAAAGTGCACCATGGAGAGAATGTATAAACCGTAAGGAATTCCTGTCCTTGATTGCTGAGCCTGGACCATTCCCCACCCTGGGCCATTCCTCCTACATTAATCAAAGTGCACCCTGGAGAGAATGTATAAACCCTAAGGAATGACTGTCCGGACCAACTCCTTTGTTAACCACAAGAGGAAAAGACTATCCTATATCAACCTCCAAAACAGACCATTCCTCATGTTAACCACAATGAGAAATCGTTGTCCGACGAGGCATGCCAGTCTTCTTGAGTAACCCTCAAGAAGAGAGACTTCCCTAGACCACTCCCCATGTTAACCACAATGGGAAGTCGCTGTTTATGATACATAAAAAATCTGGACCATTTCCCATGTTAACCACAATGGGAAATTGCTGTCTGTCAGAAATCTCAATCCACTTTCCGAACAGGAAAGAATCTGTCCAAGCTGGACTATTTTTTAATCTTGAAAATGAATGTCCTCAATAATATTTTCAGTGCTCCCTCCCAACCTGGGAGTCATCTCTTCCTTTTTCAATAAGGAATTCGTCTCCACGAGCTCCATCTTGAGTACGCAAACTCTTTCATCTTGGATATAAGCTTTACCAAAATGTCTGCTTATCTGCTCATCCATGGAGATATGTATTGCAGAACCACTTTCTCCTTTATGGACTTCATCACGGATAGTGTAATGCTTGATTTCAAATGTACTTTAGTCTGGAACACTGAATTTCTGTGAAGGCTTCATGTAGCTTTGAACAATAGAGTATATCATGGTTGGAAAACTGGAACATGTTCTTGTGGCACTTCTTCTATCATCATGAGATCTGATCTACTGAGTAATCATCTTGATGTTATAGGAAATATTCACCACACTTCTGCCGTGCACTGGAGGTTCTCCACCAAGTTATCTTCTTCTATTTGCATGCAAGGGTCTCTTTCTGGTATGCCTCAAAGTCTTGAGATTGCTCTTCATACGCTCTTTATTCAATTTCTCTGGAGAACATTCTTTGCATTCATTTGATGTAATGTTCCTGACTTGGCTAGTCTAGGAAACACTGCTAATGTGTGTGTAGGATCCAAGGTTTACATCATATAAATGATCATACAAATAATAAATGCGACAAAGGACTGCAAAGTTTGTATTATGATATCTCTGTGGATTACAAAATGGCCGAATGCGGATGAATAACTGACAATACTCGACTAGATCAACATACAAAGGATCTTAGACGGAATATAAATAAGCAACTGCGGCTGAATAAAATAACAACACTTGGCTAGATCAAAAGACAAAAGGATCTTAGCCAGAATACAAATAAGCAACTAAAAGATAATACCCGAATATGGGAGCACTGCGGAATCAATGAAGAATGATGGAAGACCTGGATGATCTTCCCGGTGACTAGGGTGTGTCTTTCAACACTGAAATCATCCAATTGGTGTCTTCCTCCTGGAATACACTGAACTATCTCTCTTGAGATGCGCCTCTTCTCCTCAATAAAAAGTCATAATCTGCATAATGATGAATTAGGTCACTGACCCTTCCTTTATAGATTTCCAAAACCCTAAATCATGCTGCAACCCTAATTCGCTGTTGATTTCCAAAACCCTAAATCATGCTGAAACCCTAATTCGTTGTTGAATTCCAAAACCCTAAATCACTGCTGAAACCCTAATTCACTATTGACTTCTATTTTTAGCTCATAATGAATTTAAAGCGCTTTTAACCCTTTTTAGCTCAATGTCACTTTTCGAATATAACACTTGTGACTGGAGTGACCTCTAGTAACCCTGTTTACCCCTCTTTGGCCCTGGCTATAGTCTAACGGGACATTACCCCTCTTCTGGAGCTCTTGTTTGGAAAGGGACATTACAGTCCTCCCTTCCCGAAATTGCTTGTCCTCAAGCAATACCAGTCTGGGGTGATGCAACACCTGCTCGCTCTCCCAAGTAGCGTCCTCTACTTGAAGCCCTCTCCATATGATCAAACACTCTCTAATGACTCTGCTCCTTAGTTTCCACTCCCGGAACTCCAAAACCTCCTCCGGAACTAACTCGAACTATCCCTCCTCATCCAACGGGGGAAGCTCCTATGATGTGTTAATGAATTGTCCCAATGCCTTTTTGAGGCAAGACACATGGAACACATTATGAATCTTGCTCCCCTCTGGAAGCTCTAGCTTGTAAGCAACCTCGCCTACTCGGTGCATGATCCTGTAAGGACCATAAAATATAGGCTTGAGCTTCTTGGCCCCACTCTTCTTCAGAGATGACTGTCTGTAGGGTTGGAGTCTCAAGAAAAACAAATCTCCAACCTCAAAGCTACTCTCTATCATGTGCCTTCCCACACTTATCTTCTGTCGGTTTTGCGCCGTCTGCAGGTTATCTTTCAACAACTTGAGAATCTCTTGACTCTCTATGATCCAATCCTTGGACTTGGGAGATCTTCTCTCCCCGAAGACCAAGTCTACCAAAGTGGGAGCATCATATCCGTACGATGCTCGGAAAGGTGTCATACCAATGGACATGTGGAAGGTGGTGTTGTAGCAATGTTCTCCTAAATGTAACCACTTTACCCATGTTCTCTGTTGTCCTCCTACATAGTTCCTCAAATACCCTTCAACCCACTTGTTGACAATCTCGGTCTACCCATCTGTCTGAGGATGATAACTGGTGCTAGGTGTCAACTCTGTCCCCACCAACCGAAACAAATCTCTCCAAAATGTCCCTATGAACCGACTGCCCCTGTCACTGACGATGTTCTTTGGCAACCAATGAAGTCTGAAGACCTCCCTGAAGAAAATCTCGGCTACCTGAACTGCACTGCACTCTATCGGTATGGCGTAGAAGTGAGAAAACTTGGTCAATCTGTCGACCACTACATAGATACAGTCCTTGCCCTGGACCTTGGGTAGACCGATGATGAAGTCCATAGATATACTCTCCCATTTCTGCTCTGGAATGGGGAGTGGATGAAGTAGCCATGCTGGAAGAGCATGCTCTGACTTGTTCTGTTGGCAAGCCACACACTCACTGACGTGTCTCATAATGTCTTGTTTGAGGCCTTTCCATGAGAACCTCTCTCTGATCTTTCTGTAGGTTTTGAAAAATCCCTGATGGCCTGCTAGAGGTGAATCATGAACTACGGTGAGGATATTCTTCTTAATCCCTGAATCTGGCATCAAGTAGACTCTATCCTTGTAAAATATGACATCGTCAATGACCCTATACTGGTCATCCTGTATCTTCCCATCCATCACCTCACAAGCGAACTTGTTCTTGGAATATTCCACTAACAAGTGGGATTTCCAATCTGCTGAAATCT
>ML850726.1:14230-31689 GCA_009831015.1 Picea engelmannii
CTGCTCAAGGAAATACTTCAAACTGTTGTGATCGGTCTTGACCACGAATTTGCTGCCCACCAAATATTGTCTGAACTTGGTCAAGGCATGCATGATTGCCAACATTTCCTTGTCATAAATGGAGTACAACCTCTCAGGTTGATAAATCTTCTGGCTCTCGAATACAATGGGGTGTCCTCCCTGCATCAAAACTACACCGATCCCTTCACCAGATGCGTCACACTCTAGTACAAATGGCAGGGTGAAGTCTGGTAGTGCCAACAATGGAGAAGTGCCCATGACTTCCTTCATGTGATCAAAGGCTTCCTGTGATTTCTCGGTCCATATGAAGGCCCCATGCTTGGTAATATCTGTCAGCGGTGCTCCAAGCTGAGAAAACCCCCGGACGAATCACCTGTAATAGATGCACAACCCAAAGAAGCTGCTCAATTCTGTCACGTTCTTGGGCGTCGGCCAATCCAGAATGGCCTTGATCTTCTCTTGGTGCACCTGTACCCCCTTTGCACTGATGATGTGGCCTAAGTAAAGCATCTTTGTCATACCGAACTCGCACTTGGACTCTTTGGCATATAATGACTGTGCCTCCATGATGCTCAATACCTCATCCAGGTGCCTCATATGCTCTTTCCATGACCGGTTATAGATCAAGATGTCGTCGAAGAAAACCAAGACTGATTTCCTTAACTGATCCCTGAATATATGGTTCATGCAAGACTGGAATGTAGCGGGTGAATTGGTTATCCAAAATGGCATAACCAAGAACTCGAAGTGTCCAAAATGACATCGAAATGCTGTCTTCTCTATGTCCTGCTCTCGGATGCTGATCTGATGATATCCAGAGCGTAGATCAATTTTTGAGAAGAAAACTGCCCCATGCAATTCATCCATCAACTCGTCAATGCGTGGGGTAGGGTATCGGTTCTTGATAGTTTTCGTGTTCAAGGCTCGGTAATCAATGCACATGCTCATGGTTCCATGCTTCTTCAGAACTAAGACAACTGAAGAAGCAAATGGGCTGCTGCTCGGTCTGATGTGTCCGATCGCCAACAATTCCTTGATTTCCTTCTCTATCTCATCCTTGAACCTCCTAGGATGACGATAGGGGGGGTGATCATAGGTTTTTCCCCCTCCTCCAACTCAATGGTGTGCTCAAACCCCCTGTCAGGTTGTCTCCCTGGTGGAATTGCCTCAAAGACCTGTTGATGTTGTCCCAATAAATTTTTGATCTCTGTATGGTATTGTTGTCGACCTTCCGAATCCTTCTGAGTAGTGATCAAGCATTCTGCGGCATATGCTACCTCCCCATGTCTAAATATCCTCTCCATCCTCTTGGCTAAAATTGTCCTTGGTGCTCCTGTCGACATTCCTCTTAGAAAAACCTTCTTCCCATCCTGATCTCTGAATCCCATTTCCAAGGTTTGGTAGTTGGTAGTGATTTTTCCCAAGGTAATGATCCACTGAACTCCTAACACCACATCTATGTCCGATAGGTCAACCACATAAAATGTGTCTCTCACTGTGTAGTTGCCTAACTTCATCTCTAAGTTTGGAACTCTGTCTAGACACTCCACTGTGTGGCCATCTGCTACTGTAACATCAAACCCCTCAAACTCCTCTGTCTGAAGTGCCCATCTCGATACTAGTGAATCATCGATGAAGTTGTGGGTGGCCCCACCATCTATCAGGGCGATTTCCCATTTCCCCTGGATAATCCCTCCGATACGGAGGGTATAATACCTAGGAACACTAGAAAGGGTCACTATGACACCTCCCTTTGCTGGTTTCCTCCTGTTATCCCGTTCTGGCAGTTGTGGGACTACTGGAGGATGGGCTCCTGCTGGTGTCGGTGGTCTACGGGGAGGCTGCTCCTCTGCTGGTGCTGACTCCTCCTCTCAACTAGTGGATCCACTATCCTACTCCTCCTCCTCACTGTCCACGTTGTCTGTTGCTACCTCAATATAATGAATCTCTCCCTTGCCCATGCACCTGTGGCATGGGACCCAAGGATCTCTAAAACTGAAGCAAATATTTTTCCTCATAAGCTCTTGCCTAGTCTCATCATCCAAATTCTCCTTGCCCTTCCATTCTCTCTGGAATGGATTTTTGTCTCAATCCCTCTGTGGAACAAATTGTTTGGAGAACGTTTTAGTCTTTGGCACTGAGTCTGCCAGATCTCAAGTGTGAAGGATGGCATCCTGCAAAGTGGGAGGCCTGTATGCCTTCACCCATCCTTTCAAAGGATCTGTGAGTCCTTATGTGAATAGCATGATCTACCCGGGCTCAGATATATTTTTCACTGCCACAACTACTTGTTGAAACTCTGTGATGAACGCCTCTGCTGTTCCAGTTTGTCTCAACTGGGATAGATCCCTAAAGTGTATCTCAGGATCCTTCATGTCAAACCTGTCCATGAGCCTATCTATAAACTCCCTATAGGAGATGATGCGAATGTGACCCAATGTCACCAGTCCATGGTACCACCACTCGTGTGCCTCACCCTCCAAGTGTAAGGTCACAAAACTGATGGCCTCTGTCTCAATCATCTGGTTGAGCTTGTAATACATGTCTATATTCTGTACCCAAGATCTGGCGGTGTATTTGGATGATCCGTCGAAAGAAGGGATGGTGAGTTTCCCAACTTTTCGGATGAAATCGAGGTTATGCCCTTGCTGCTGTTGTGGTCCTCCCCTCTGCGGCTCTCTGGGGTGGTTCCTGAGTCTGAGTCCATAGTAATCGACTAAGGTCATGTCTTGATGGAATTCATGACCCAATGCTGCGTACTCCCTCCTATATCTGCAATGTCGTCAGCATGAATGGGTGGCCTCTATGGTATCGGTGGCGGTGCTGCTACCGGGGGTGCCCTCTGGAAACTGGGAAACAAGGGTCAGGGAATTCTACTCGCAGAGGTGTATATGCGAGAGGGTGACTGGGGTCTACTTCCTACTCTCGATTTTCCCTGTACTGCATGCAGGACTTATATATCTGGGGTGCCCACTCTAGCCAATCTATCAACCCCCTGTGCCAAGGAATGAGACATGGTCTATTGACTAGCTAACATATCGTTGATAACCTGCATGAAAGTTGCCTCTGGATCTATGGGGGTCTTGCCACTACCCTCTGGTCGTTCATATATGTCTCCTAGCATCCTCTCTGCTTCGCACTCAGCCTCACGCTATGCCCTTCTCTATGCTTCTCTGTGTGCCTCTTCCACTTCCTCTGAGCTAGGAGGAAAAGGGGGAAAATCAGGCCTATGCCTTCTTTCCTGATGCCTGTTGTAAGTGACATATTCGTCACCTACGTGTTCACGACCCTCTGGGTCTTCTGCTGCACTCATTGTCTTTAGTCACAGGCTGGCAGGACTAAAGCTCTGATACCACTGTAATGTTCCTGACTTGGCTGGTCTAGGAAACACTACTAATGTGTGTGTAGGATCAAAGGTTTACAACATATAAATGATCATACAAATAATAAACACGACAAAGGACTGCAAAGTTTGTATTATGATATCTATGTGGATTACAAAATGGCCGAATGTGGTTGAATAACTGACAATACTCGACTAGATCAACATACAAAGGATCTTATCTGGAATATAAATAAGCAACTACGGCTGAATAAAATAACAACACTCGGCTAGATCAAAAGACAAAAGGATCTTAGTCGGAATACAAATAAGCAAGTAAAATATAATACCCGGAATATGGGAGCACTGCGGAATCAATGAAGAATGATGGAATACCTGGATGATCTTCCCAGTGACTAGGGTGTGTCTTTCAACACCGAAATCAACCAACTGGTGTCTTCCTCCTAGAATACACTGAAGTATCTCTCCTGAGATGCGCCTCTTCTCCTCAATGACAAGTCATAATCTGCATAATGATGAATTAGGTCGCTGACCCTTCCTTTATAGCTTTCCAAAACCCTAAATCATGCTGAAACCCTAATTCATTGTTGATTTCCAAAACCCTAAATCATGCTGAAAACCTAATTCACTGTTGACTTCCAAAACCCTAAATCACTGTTGAAACCCTAATTCACTGTTGACTTCTATTTTTAGCTCATAATGACTTAAAAGCACTTTTAACCCTTTTTAGCTCAATGTCACTTTTCAAATATAACACCTGTGACTGGAGTGACCTCTAGTAACCCTGTTTACCCCTCTTTGGCCCTGGCTATAGTCTAACGGGGTGGTTTAGACCATTAAGCCTCCTCTTTTGGAGCTCCTATTTGGAAAGGGACATTACATCTGATGTAGAACTCCAACTCATGGATGTTGCGGATGATATAATGACTCATGTAGAGATATGTCTGGTGTACTGGAACAATTAATCATCATAGTCTTCTCCCTCCATATGGGAGAACCTCTAGTTCTAGATCTCGCAATGCTTTCATTCATAAGTATTCCATACACTGTTATTCATCATGACTTTCAGTTCCTCTGCTTGATTGATTTTATTGAGTTTATATCACGCTGACAATCTTGTGATTCTTGATACAATGACTGGTTGTTCTGGCTTCTCTTTCTTTCTTGGAATCTTCATGTTCTTCGTCGTGTTTATCTCTTGGGTCCATGGAGTAGATTCCATTCCCTAAAGATTCCATTTCTTTCTTTCATCATAGGATCACGGATCTGGATGGACAACCAGGGATACTCTAAAGATTTTCTTTGAAGAAGACTTCTTCTGAGATTGAATTGAACACATACTGTCTTTCATGGTTACTACCATGGATATATACTTCATCATCTTCAATGGATCGTAGGATTAGCTCCCTCCTAATCCTTGCTTCATGTAAGAGTGCATATAATTGGCTCCCTCCGTCTAACAGAGTCCACGCTTCCATCTGCATCCTTATTGTCTTCTACAATATATAATTAGCTCTCTTGTCTAACATAGTCCACACTTCCATCTTGTTGTCTTCTACAATAAATGTGATAAGTCTTTTTCCAATTTCCTCTTGATTGCCGACTTCTTTCTATCTTTGCTTCTTCTAAGTCTCTTCATGATTGATTCGGCTTATCTTGCAATAGCTTCCACATGATTTGTATTTCATCCTTTCATGTGTATTATCTAATGATATTCATTCTTATCTTGTTGTTCTTCCATAGGTATAGTTATTCTTGGAACACATTATCTTCCAAGAGATAGATATACAAGATATGTACAAAGACGATGCAAACAAGATATGTACAAGAAATAAGAAGAGTATTGTTACCTTTAGGAGAAGAAGTCTCTTTCATCCTGCTTAGTCTTCTTTGCAGGTTCCTTTTCTTCGGAAATTGATGCTTCGTGTTTCTCCTTCCTTTTCCTTAGCTCAGGAAAATGATTCTTGTAGTGACCATACTTTCGATAGTTGAAGCATTGTATTTCTGAAATGTCTTTCTCTTGATTTGGCTTCCTCCTTGAACCAAAATTCCTTTTGTTCCTGAAATTCTTGAATCTTGCTATGAAGGCTTGATCACCGTACTTCTTTTGGGGTTTCTCTTTTGCACTAATCCTTGATTCTTCTTGAGCACAACAAGTCCAAAGTTCTTCAAATGTTGGATACTCCTTCCTTATGTTCATGCTTGTAGCAAATGCATCCCATGTCTTGGGAAGACCATTGAGTACTATGTTTACCAATTCCTTCTCTGAGATGATCTCTTCAATAGCTTGTATTTGATCTCTTAACTGAGATATTCTCACAAAATATGATGTTATTTTGTCATCATCATTCATCTTCATGTCACGAAGCTCATTCTTCAGACTCATTACTTGTCTAATGTTTCTGACTGAGAAGAGGTTTGTTAGGGCATCATACATCTTCTTCGATGAGTCAAGCTGGGAGATGTAGGATATCAAGTGGTCTTTGATAGAATCCACTATGATACTCATGGTATTGATGTCACTATATTTGAACTTCTCCATAGCTGCAACGTTCTGTGATTCCTTCTGTTTCCCTTCTTCAAACTCTGGTTTCACGATCTTTCCTTTCACGATATCCAACACTTTATTATTGGAAAGGATGAGATCAATCTTTGTCTTCCACACTCTGAAGTTAGAATCTCCATCTAACTTGTTCTCTGACTTCATAGAGTAAGTCATGGCTTCTTTTACTTGGTCAAACCCTAGATTTGACCACAAACTCAAACTTAACATCTTGGCTTGCTTAGAGTACTGGGAGATGTGCTAGGCTAGGGCACACTGATATTTCCAGAGATTAGGTCAATCCCTTCACTTAAGGTGCCTCAACAAGAGGATTAGGGTTTCTGCTACTGCTCCTTCTAGTAACCCTAGCGAGAGTGTCTTGGAAGCTGCTTCTGCTAGTAACCTTAGCGACAGTTCCTCAACGAGCTCAATATCCTAGCGACTATGTTTCCTTCCAGCGTTTAGACTGAATGAAGGAGGTGTGGGCCCATAACCTATTAGAATATAAAATATGTGTGCTCATTTTACCATTGACAATACCCTTCTCACCCAACCATAGGTCGAAGCCACCCTTCGAGCACCTTAACCTTGACAGAGAATCACTTTGGAAGTAAACCCTAGGATAGATAGCCAAACAAAGGGTAGCACACCTTTCCCCAAGGATAGAACACCAACAAGAGATGATCAAATGTTCCAAACCCTGTAAACTGGCACAACACCTTCCCTAGAAACTTGTGCACAAAACTGCCAACTGTAGTGCGCACAACTGGCTCTTTGCAATTCTGAGACTACCTGCTAGAATGAGAACTAGCCTCCAGTATTTATACTAATTCTGGCTAACTGCCAGGGCCGACTTCTCATTCTGGGTATCTGTATGTTCAATATATAATATTATTTCTGGCTGACTTCTTCTCTTGGAGGCTAATAACCTAATATAAATTATCTTCTTGAGCCGACAAGTCTTCTAGGGTTATTAGCCAACTCATTAGGGTTTCTTCTTGCTTCCTAGAGTATTCTATCCTTGTCAGGTTTACACGTAGAGGTAAATACCTCCCGCAACTACCATAATATCAACACACTTTCCCATGGATGGGATGGAACAAGAAGTGGTGTGTATAGCCCCAGATTTCTATTAGTGGGCTTACAAGTAGAACACATCACACACCCCTTTACACATTTAGTTACAATTGATTTCATTTGAGGCCAGTAACAAAGCCTCTGCAAATGAGCCATAGCTTTTCCCACCTAAAAATTCCTAGACACAAGAGAAGTATGGGCTTCTCGTATTACATGGACTCGTTCACTTGTAGGAATACATAGTTTTCCAAGATGGTAGAGTAACTTTCCCTGCAGACAATATTTCTCTACCTATGCACCACGGGTTAGCTTCACATATACTTCTTTAAAATATTCATTGATGGCATATTGTTCTACATGGCTATCATGATATAATGAAGTATTCTCCAAAATAACATAAGCAACAATAGGAGGTCTAGAAAACATATCAACTACCTTGTTACTTGTACCCTTTTTGTACTTGATTACCAAGTAAAATTGCTGTAGAAAACCCATCCACCTATAGCGTTGAGATTGTTGCAATTTGGTCTGTGCTTGAAGATACTATAAGGGTTGGTGATCTGTATGTATGATTGTTTCCTTCCCTAACAAGTAGTGCTTCCATTTCTTTACGCTCTGGACTAATGCATACAACTCTTTATCATATGTAGGATAGTTAATAACAACTTGGTTAAAATTTTCAGAGTGGTAACAGATAGGCTTACGATATTGGATCAATACTACACCCATGGCATATCCGCTGGCATTTGTCTCGATCTCAAAAGGATTTTGAAGATTCGACAGTGCTAATACTGGTGCGATACTGATCTTCCCCTTCAAAGTGTCGAAATATTTTTGTTTCTTTCCTTCCCACTGAAAAATGTTCTTCACACTAGTTAAGACATGCAAAGGAGTTGCTATAAAGGATAACTTGGGAATGAATCTCCTCCAATGCTGGACTGCACCTAAGAAGCTTCTAACTTCGGTTACACTTTTTGGCTCAGGCCAATTTACAATTACATCAATTTTGGAAGGGTCAATTTTCAATTGTCCTGATCCTACAATATGACCTAAGTACACAAGTACAGTCTTTCCAAATTCACATTTAGACAATTTTACATACAAATTTTCCCTTTGCAAAGTATCAAATACTTGCGTTACATGCCTCACATGCTCATCCCAAGTCCCACTAAAAATAAGAATGTCGTCTAAATATACAATCACAAAGTCATCTATGAAAGACCTAAATACATTATTCATCACATGCATGAAATTTGCCAGAGCATTACAAAGTCCAAATGGCATAACCAACCACTCAAACAATCCCTGTTTGGTTTTAAGGGCATTTTTCCATGCATCTTGTTCCGTGACTCTGATTTGATGATATCCACTGCGCAAATCCAACTTAGTGAAATAAACAACATTCTTCAATTGATCAAGTAAATCATCTATGTGAGGAAGAGGGTATCTATTTTTCACCGTGATTTTATTTAAGGCCTGGTAATTGACACACATTTTCCATGTGCCATCTTTCTTTGGCACCATCACGATCGAAGAACCACAAGGAGGTGAACTGGGCCTGATGACCCCTTGATCCAATAAGCCCTGTACCTGCTTCTTGATCTCTGTCATCTCCACAACTGACATCCTGTACATGCCCACATTAGGAAGAGGAGAATCCCGTTGAAGATGTATCTCATGTTGGATTTCCCTCTTAGGAGGTAATCCATCTAGTTCGTGAAAAATATCATCATACTTAGAAACAATATCAATTAATTCCTTTTTAAGAGATGTATGACACCCTTGGAAAGCATCGGATGTCCCAACATGTTTCTCTCTGACGACCATGAGTACATATCTCTTATTAGTGTTTATTATTATTTTCATTTGACCTGCACTAACAAGTGTTGTATTTACCCTCATATTGTGAGCCCTAACAATATATTCCACTCCCCCTTTAGTAAGGTGGTATTTTTTCTCATGAGGAAAGAAGACTGCTTTTCTATCATAAAGATAAGGACTTCCCAACACTATGCTACATATATCAATTGGTACAACATCCAAATCGACTTCATCTATCAATTTTGAAGCAATAAAAAATTTGATCCTACATTGTTTGGTGACATTAAGTTTTTCTGTCACATACCCAACCAAGAGGATAAGGCTTTGGATGTGGTTTCATTTCAAGACCCATTTTCTTGAAAAATGCTTCAGTTATTAAGTTTACTTGGGAACCCAGATCAAATAATGTATCTATCTTAGTATGTTTAGATACAACTCTTATATGAAATAACTCATTCCTCTTTCATTCATTAACATGAGCTTCATCATTGGAACTGGAACTAGCATGAAGATAATCTTTACCTTGTACTCCAACCACTATGATCTTTCCTTCATCTCTTGAATCAGAACTAAGATCTTGCTACACTGTAGCAATGGTCTTTGTCTTCCCCTTTCCACCGAAATGTTTCGATTTCTTTTCTGGATGCAGTTTCCAACAATGTTCTTCATCATGACCGCTCTTCTTGCAATGAGTGCAAGATGGTTTTCCTCATTGTCTCATCACTGTAGCGGTCTTTTTGTCCTTCCTTTTAAACTCCTTAAAAACATTTTGTGGGAAATTGGAAGGTTTCTTTGTGGGATCTTCTTGAACATATTTCCCCTTGTTCTCAAGGTGAGTGGCTTGCACACAAACTTCATCAAGAATAGTGGGGTTAAACATGAGAAAAGTATGTCGAATATAACTATGAAGTGCGCCAATATACTTCATTAAAGTCTCATAAGAATCCAAAGGAATGTTCAATGCAAGATCTTTCTTCCTAAATTCTTCTATGAAACTTTGTACAGTTTGTCCTTTACTTTGCCTTAAAGTTTTCCATTCCATCATTGCTTTATGTAAATACCATAATGGATAAAATTGCTTCCTTATCATTGATTTAAATTCCAACCATGAGGAAAGAATCTTGCCACACTTACTTCTGTCCTGAAGCTTGCTCTCCCACCATATGAGAGCGGTGCCTTCCAACCGAAGAGAAGCTAGTTGCACTTTAACTTCCTCTTCATCAATGTAATGGACACAACAATACACTTCAACCTATCAGATCCAATTATCTATCTTTTCAGGATTAACATCTCCATTAAACATAGGTAAAGAAAATTTTACATCAAGCTTTAATAATGGTTTCTTAAAAGAGGATTTATGGATAGACTGATGAGAATGCTCAGAGGAAGAAGAAATAGAAATCGAAGGTGAAGACAGAGGCTTAGGAGGATCTCCTCCAAACCCTTGGTTTACCAAAGAATTATCATATGCATGTGCTTCCTTTTTCTTCCCTTTCTTCTTCATCCTCTTCTCGTAATCTCCATACATTCATTCGACCATTTATGACATGTGATAAAAGACCATGTGAAATTTTTTCTCCTGTTCATCAAACTTGTCCTCCTCTTCCATTTTCTTCCTTCTGGATACATGACCAACTTCGGGATTGAATGTATTTAGAGTTCCTTCACCCTGCTTATGCTTGGCCATAGTAAGCATTCACACTCAACAATTCAAGTCAAAGATGACTGCTCTGATACCAACATGATCTGAGATATTTTCATTGTGACTTATAAAGAATTGTATTAAATGAACATAAATTAAAGTGCACCATTAAATAAGGGAAAACTAAAAAATGAAGAGACATAAGCATCATATCTGAACACAAGAACTTGATAACGGAGTTTGTCCCTGGTGGACTACGTCTTTGGGTCCTGCTCTCAAATGGGTAGGCTCTTTCATTTACTCAACAAAAGAATTTGGAAAATACATAAATATACCTCATTCTGAAATCAAGATGCAAACATAATACTCAGATCAGAAAACAGATAGCACCAATGAATTCGTGGTGTCAAATTACCCAAAAATGTTTGTCTCCATGCTCCAATCTGACTTTGGCACTCCCAGGCCCAAGAAGAATTCCATCTTGGTTTTTGTGCCCTCTGCAACCTCCAATGATGACTATACCACCTCGAAATTCATGCCCACAGGTTGTATGGTCAGTGCCTCTTCTCCCCAGGTCTAGGAGGATTGCACCTTTTAGGTAATAACCATGGGCGGATGTACCAAGTGGTACCCGCGATGCATTGGTTATGGGCGGATTTGTTAAGGCTTGGGCATCGATGAAGGTTCCGGGGTCGAATCCCACCGGACTTTGTTTTGGTATGTTGGTTGTATATATATATATATATATATTTACAATATATTTAAGCCCCACTACTTTAGCATACTCACTATAAGTCCTTCCAAATTGCTTCTAAAATTGGCGTGGTCTGCCAGACTTGGCAGATCCACCTATTTTTTATTTTCGAAATTCATTCACGGGTTGTTATTGGATGTTTCGAGGATGCCAAGTGTCGCTTGATGATTGGGCCATGTGGAACCTATTGATTAGTCCACCTATTCATTGACGTCAATTTGTACATGACACATGGAGCTCCCTGGGTGGTGCCACGTGGCGTCACCTGGGGATGCCACATGTCATTTTCCTACTGGTCCACATGGACCCCTGAAAATCCCATTGGCGGGTGACACATGGTAGCCTCTGGTGCTGCCACGTGGCATGCTGACATCAACAACCATCATGATGATGTCATCCTTCCATGTTATCTGTTAACGTCACCAGTACGAATGATGATGTGCCCCCTGTTGACTTGCCTTATTTGACCGTAACTTTGACCACAAATATCTTTCAAATCGTAACTCTGTTTGATGAGCCGTTTGTGCCATTAGAAATATTGTGATGTGCTCTTCAAAATTGTTCCGTTTTCACTGAGTTTTGGGATTTTTGAATTTTTTCCCCTTCTCTGTCTGCTAGAGCCATTGTGAGCATTCTGAGTTTCCTTTGTGAGTTTTGAGTTATTCTTAGCCTTCTTTGGATCCCTTTTGGATCACTAGTACTAATCTTGGTTGTAGTTATATCATCCCATAAAGCATAGGGTAGTTGTAAATGCCATTGTCTTGGTTTCTCATCTACGATTCTCTTTAAAATTTTGATCAACTGTTTATTGGTAGACTCGGTCAATCCATTCCCTTGAGGGTAGAATGAAGATGAGAAAGAATGTTTAAACAAAAAATTGTTACAAATTTGGATAAATTTAGCATAAATAAAGGCAGGACTATTGTCAGATACAATTCCAAGCGCAATTCCAAATCTGGAAAAGATGTTGGTTTCAAGGAAAGTGATTACTTGATCATCAATGACGTTCTTAAGGGGAATTTATTTAGACCATTTTCTGAAGTAATATGTTGTAGTTAAAGTAAATGTGTGACCAACCAATGATGGCGGGTTTATGGGAATGATAAAATCAAGGCCCCACTTTTCAAAAGGGTAAAACATGATGATAGGTTTCAAAGGAAGAGTAGACACTTTCAATCTCCCATTGGCATGTTGACATGCGTCACATGAATGCACAAATTTAAATGAATATTTAAATATTTTGGGCCAATATCAACATGTTCAGAGGATCTTATGAGCAATTGATTGTACACCAAAATTCCCTCCAATGTGAATTAATTCATCACTAGAGCCGTGCAGAGTTTTAAGTAGCTTATTGGCCATTCCCTCATCAACATAACACAACAAGATTCCATCATGAGATATTTGAAATAAAAAGGTGCCCAATACCAAGTATTTGGAGGCTTCCAATCTCAATATTCTGTGTTCATTATATTCTAAGGTATCAGGGCAACGTTGGTGGGTCAAATAATAAGTGATATTTTTATACCAGGGATGATCAACTAATTCAATTTCTTCTCCTCATGTGTGTTAGTTTTTATAGCTCCTAGGTACTTATGCATTGGCGATTCCCAACATGCAGAAGTGACCATGCAAATATCTTTCTCTAGTGACTTGACTTTATAAAGTGATTTTATAAATTTAAGTGGGGTCTTTTATTATTTAATGACTAAAAGTGACTTTATAAAGTTTGGGTCACTTAAGTGATTTAAGTGAAATCAATGAAAGATTAAGTCACGTCTATTGATATTGTGGAGCAAGATTGAATCTCATCCATTGAGATCTAGGGTTAGGGAAGCTACTCATTAATGAGTAAATAAAAGGAGCATTGTGAGAGATGGGGGGACACACTTTCCAAGAGAGAGCAAGAGATTGAGCTGAAAGAAAGGGAGAAGAAGCAACAAGAGTGGGGCACAAATCCCAGGAATTTTAACATTTATGACAACGGTACCGCACAACACTTATTTCTAGTCGTACAATTAAGATTCAACAGGTCGTACAACGTGGTTATGCACATAAATTGAGGTAGGAGATAAGGGAATGATTTTTGAGGAATTTGCTGTAGGAAGAATCCGTACAGTCCGTACTAAAAGTACAATAGATCTCAGGCATGATTTTCAATTCATTTTTGGAGTTGGTGCAGACTGTACAAGGCCATATAAGCTGTACAACAATGGAACTGTTTTCAAGGAGGATATTGTGCTTGGATTGTGAGATAAGTACTACCATTGTTTGCTGGAAATTTTTAATGCTGTAAACTTAGAAAAGTTATGTGAGCTCAATAAGAAATAATCTCTCTTGGACAGGTTTTCCCTTCGGGGTTTTTCCAGGGGCATTGCCCATAAATATTTGTGTCAAATGTGTGGTTGATGATTGTCTATTGTTCATTTATTTCCGCCGCTAAGTTTCAGATTGATTAGTCATTTATATTTCTGCTCATTATTCCAATTGAATGCATATGGTTTAATTGCATTATTGGTGAATGACTATTGGAGGTTGAAATCTCGTTATTCACTAAGTGTTTGAAAAAAGTGATAGTAAATTTATACATGGTATCAAAGCTTGGGATTTGAGGTCCAGTGGACAAGATTTTGGCACTTGGATAACAGTGACTTGCAGGGGTTCTTTCTAGGAAGAAAGAATGGAAAAAGATTCTTGGTTAGTTGGAAAAGGATGGATTCCAATATCAGGTACGAGGATATGTTGGAGGGGATTTATAACTACCTACAGCGGAAGGTGAGGATTATAGTTGTTCTCAGGGAGAACAAGCTATGGAATTTTGTAAGTACCACGCTGACAATGCCTTCATTAGATATCATTTCCATAGACCTCCATGAGGTGAAGGAAGCAAGGGAACATATGATAATCCCGGATGGAGTGAAATGCCACATGATCCCACATTTGAATGAGAAGATGAAAACCAAGGAGATGTGGGATGCACTGATAAAATTGTATGAAAACAAGAATGATATCAAGAAGATGACCCTAAGGGACAAGCTCCACAGTACTATGATGGCAAAGGGAGAGAGTATGGCCTCATATCTCACCCGGATTAGGCAAGTGAAGGATGAGTTGAGCACTATTGGTGAGATCGTTCCATACTCAGAGTTGGTGCGCATATCCCTAAAGGGATTAACCAAAGAGTGGGATGTGTTCATGAAGTGTGTGGTGGGAAGACAAAAATTTCCCTCTTGGGGGAGGCTATGGAATCATTTTACTCAGGAGGAGATCCAAGAGGGATCTCAGAGTAGAGATCAAGATAAGGAAGAGGGTGGTGCAGATGAGGAGAATGTTGCTACTGTGGGAAAGAGAAAAGGTAATAAGAAGGACATGAGAAAAGTTAAATGATTTGCATGTCATAAGACTGGCCACTATGCTAGTCAATGTGCAAACAAGAAGAAGCGAAATAAGGATCCAAAGGTATCAACATCAGTTGAGGTCGATGAGTTTGATGAGAATTTTGAGAAAGAATTTTCTCTGATGACTTTTCTTTCAGGCAATGATTTTCTAGTGAGTGAGGACATTGAAAGTTGGTTTGTGGACAATGGTGCATCTCTTCAGATTATGGGAATGAGGTTGGTGTTCCTTAGTTTTTTAGAGATAGACTCATAATAATATGTGGGTTGTGGGGCTAGTACCAGACATGCAGTGAAGGGGGTTGGATGTGTGATATTCCATCTAGAGTCAGGAAGATTTCTGGAGGTGATCGAGGTTTTTTTTTTTCCAGAGCTACCAATAAATTTTCTCTCAGCGTCAACTTTGGAGGGTGAGGGATGAGGAGTTGTGTTCTTTCATGGACATGTGTTCCTATATCCAATGGTAGATACTCCATAGACAATAGTAGTGCTTGGTGTCAAGTATGAGAGGCTATACAGGTTGTTGGGACAACCTATGGTTGGATCCAGTGGATTCTTGGATTCATTGTCAGTGTCAGTATCAAAGACTAGTAGTTGTGAGGCTTCTTCCAGTACAATCATGAGACCTAGCTGGTATGATATGACACAATTGGATGCTTAGAAGAGTGAGAATACTACTAGGAGAATGTATTGGATGGATAGGTATCCATATTAGAGTTCAACACAGGTATCAATAGGGGATTCTAGTTCAGAGGGACTAGAGGATTCTAGTTCAAAGGGATCAACTACAACAACATATGAGGTGATGGGGTTGGAGACAAATCCAAGTGGAGGTTCGACAAGTACCTCCCTTGCTAAGAGAGAGTGTTATTTTTTGTAGATCGAAGGTACTTATGCATTGGCAGTTCCTAACATGCAAAAGTGACCGAGAAAATATCTCTCTCTAGTGACTTGTTTTTATAAAGTGATTTTATAAAGTTAAGTGGGGTATTTTATTATTTAATGAGTAAAAGTGACTTTATAAAGTTTCAGTCACTTAAGTGATTTAAGTGAATTGAATGAAAGATTAAGTCATGTCCATTGATCTTGAGGAGAAAAATTGAATCTCAACCATTGATATTTAGGGTTAGGGAAGTTACTCATTAATGAGTAAATAAAAGGAGCATTGAGAGAGATGGGGGGACACACTTTCCAAGAGAGAGCAAGAGAGATTGAGCTGAAAGAAAGGGAGAAGAAGTAGCAAGAGTGGGGCGCAAATACCCAGATAAATATAGGGCATGCATTCGAAGAAGTTCAACATTTATTACAAGATTACCGTACAACACTTAATGTTGGCTATACATTTTAGATTCAACAGGCCGTACAACATGATTATGAAAAAAAATCGAGGAAGGAGATAATGGCACAATTTTTTATACATTTGCTGTAGGAAGAATCCATATAGTCCGTACTGAAAGTACAATAGATCTCATGCATGATTTTCGAGGCAGTTTTGGAGCTGGTATAGACTGTATAGGGCCATATAGACTGTACAACAATGACACATTTTTCAAGACAACAATGGCTCTATTTTTGAGGAGGATATTGTTCTTGGTTTGTGAGATAAGTACTATCATTGTTTTCTAAAAAAATTTAATGCAGTAAACTCATAAAATTTCCATGAGCTCAATAAGAAATAATCTCTCTTGGACTGGTTTTCCCTTCAACATTGTTCCATGGGCATTGCCCATAAATCTTTGTGTCAAATGCGTGGTTGATGATTGTCTACTGTTCATTTATTTCCACTACTAAGTTTCGTATTGCTTAGTCATTTGCATTTGTGCTCATTGTTCCATTTGAATGCATATGGTTTACTTGCGTTATTGGTGAATGACTATTGGAGGTTGAAATTTGGTTATTGACTAATTGTTTGACCAAAGTCACAGTAAATTTCTACATTATGTATAGTATATTTGAAAGAGAATATTCATCCGACACAGGTTCGAGTGAAGCATGAGGGTGTTGGAAAAGGTGTAGGGCTAGATCCCTTCACTTAATGGTGTTTGAAATAGTAATGGTAAGGTCTTGCTCCTGAATATTCATGAGAAAGTGTGCAATTTTTCCCAAAAGGAGAGTTTGTGAGAGCAAGAATTTAACAAAAGGTAATCGTACGTTCACCTCCATGTGCTTACCCAAAATGAGATGTTTGAACTTCTCAATTGCTTCTACCAAAGAATACGAATGTTTCTCAATCAAAGAATACTTCATAGTTGTATCAGAAAGGCTCTGATTCATAAATGCTATAGGTTGTTCAAATTTATCTTGGTTTTTATTTATTAGGATAGCTGATATAACCTCAGTAGCATTTGTATAAATAATAAAATATTTGGTAAATTCAGGTGTAGTAAGAACAAGGGAAGAAGATATTGTTGGATTACTGAGAGGGGGGGTGAATAAGTAATAACGTAATTATAATCCTTTTTCTTCAAATGTTATATCAATGTAGAATTATTATCCAATAATGAGCAGTAATAAACAATCACACACATGCACAATACACCAGTGTTTTATGTGGAAAACCAAATCGGGAGAAAACCACGGAATGCTTTTTCTTATATGTCTTGAAGAATTACATTCATTGGAAGCACCAACTTCCTTTGTTTTCCAGCTGCAACTGGAAGGAGGCTCCAACCTCTTAGTTTCTCAGGCTACAACTTGAGGGAAGCTCCAACTCCCCAAATATCTGGCTACAACCAGAAGGAGGCTACAATCCCCAATGTTCTCCGGCTACAACCGGAAGGTGGCTACAACCACCTGTCCTTGCCCCGTCCTGCCACCCTGAAGTAGAAGTAGAATGATGGAACCACTGTCACACTATCACTGTG
>WSFP011368735.1:0-31689 GCA_009831015.1 Picea engelmannii
TGGAGATCTAGAGGAATAGATGGCTTAGATGTTTGAACATCTAGTGAGCATAGTTGTGCAATAACACCTTGATGCCCCTTTTTCAATAATTTTGTCATGCCATTAGAGCTTATCACCTTACCGGGTTTCCTTGTGATACCTCTCAACTCAATTTGTTTTCCTTCCAATGAAAATTTCATGAAAAGTTCTTGAAAATTAAAAGCCATTGTTCCTAATGATTGTAACCATTGGATTCCTAGTAAAACATCAACACCACCCATGGGTATAGCAATCATTGGACTATTCATTACATATTCCCCCATAGTAAGATTGATCTTATTGCATTTTCCTGAGAAATTGATAGTTCCTCCATCTGCAATCATTACTTGAAACTCTGGCGTTGGATATACAAAGCAATTGAGAGCTTTGGCTAATTTATAGTGAATGAAATTATGAGTACTACCATAATCAATTAGGGCTATTACCTTTTTCTTTTTGATATATCCTTCGATATTGAGGGTTTGAGGAGTGTTAATTCCAACCAATGCATTACACGATATCGTGAGAGTCAACTCTTTAGACGAAATTGCTTCTACGTTTTCATCTTGAGATGGTTCTTGTTCTTCTTCCTCTTCACAATCTATGTAGAATAATTTCTTCTCACCACACTTATGTCCCTTATTGTACTTTTTGTCACAATCAAAGAATAAACCTTTTGCTTTTCTTTCCTCCAATTGTTGAGGTGTCAACCTTGTAGGTTGAGGTGTTTTAGAAGAAGGAGCATTATTCTCTCTATAGATGTTAGGATTGGTCCTTCTCATAGCCATAGCCATATTTTTACTTTCAACATTTCTTGCCACCCTGAATGCATTCTCCAATGATTTGGGTTCCCAAAGCTGAACCTCATGTTGAATGTTATCGTTTAAAGTTCCTATGACTACATCAATCAAGTGCTCATTTGGAATTTATTTTACCTTTATATTCAATCTTTGGAAGTTCTCAATATGCTCTATAACCTAACCCTTTTTCTTTAGATTTATCAATTGGCTAAAGAAGGTATTGCTCCTTGTATCCTCATAGTGTGCTATCATTTCTTCCATGAAAATTGTCCAAGTAACAAGTGATTTGCGAGAACAAAGCCATCAATAGCATACAAATTGATTTGGTTCTAAATATAAAGAAGCAATTCGCACCTTTTGTGTATGTGACACATTATGTAGATCAAAGAATTGCTCCATCTGAAGTATCCATGTGATTGGGTCCATGCCATCAAACTTCCTCATATCGATCTTAGGAACGTGGTTGGTCTTTAACCCAAAGTTGGAGTTTCTCCATTCTTGATTCATCTTCCTTGTGTCCTCATCATGAATTTCATGGGACACATTTTCACTTTCAAGTGTCCTCTCTATTAGGAAATTTTTCATTCCTTCCATGATCTCCCTTTTTAAACCATCCATCTTAGTATCCATTATTGCCTCTAGTTCATCTTTTGTCATTGTCTTCTTTTGTAATTCATTTATGTCCCTACGCATTTCTTCACCTTCATAAAGATTCCAAGTAGGACTGTCTGGAGGCTTATTTGGTGTAGAATTTCCCTTTTTGGGTGGCATGTTGGCCAAGTATCACTTTTGAACCTTGATTTTGAGGTGGTTCTACTAAACAATCTTTCTTCTGTTGTATCTCCAAAGTTTCGGCCCTTTTGGGTATGAAACTTTTTTTTTTTTAGTTCTCTGATATTTATTCTCTGCAATGCCAGAGGTCTAATCAAAATTGTATTTTCCAAGTGGAATTTATGGTAACTTCCCCACAACTTGTTGATTTTTGGCCTTTCCAGGAGATCTCACTTGTATAGCATGCCCCACACAAAATAATTGATATAAAATTATGAAACTCGTACCCAAAATAACACATATTGTACACTATACAATGAAACTAGTCTCACTCAATTTGGATACTCTAAGAAGAATTTATGATTGTTTTACCTGAAACACATGCTTGAGACTAGTCAATAGGACTAGTCAGATAACCTATCTTCCACAGGGTGTATCTACAAATGTAAGATGAGCCAGAAGCTGAAATTTTTACCATAGATACCTTACTAATTTATGTGAATATCCGCTAGAGTTCATGGTCTGAAAAATTACATAAAATGTTTTATAGCGAAAATTCCGCAATGAATTAGTTCAAGATGATTCCAGAACCCTATCTTACACAGGTTGTATCTCCGAATGTATAAGGCCTCAGGAGCTGAAATTTTAACCCAATGTACCTTGATCTGTCTACTAACTATCCTCCAAGTCGTTCCTTCTGAAACGTTGTAGAAAAAAAATTATAGAAAAAATTACACGGTGTCTCAGATGTAGCAACGAAACCCCGAGACCTTGAGCTCTAGTACCATATGTTAAGAACCAATTATCAATATAGCATAGAAAAACATCAAAATAGGTACTCAAAGCCTTGAAAAAGAGATAAATTTAGATAATAAGCCTCTTCGAGGGGGAAACCTCCTTATGCCCACATAAATGTCCAATTACAAGATGATTCCAAATGAAAATGTCTCCTTGGTATATATAGGAGACTAGGAGGTATAATTACAACTAATGGACTAAAGCCGACATAAATAAAATAACATTACTAATGTAATATGCCCCAATTAAGGGGTAATGAGCCACTATTTAGGGATTAAAAAAAGGGGGAGACATAGAACTCTCTGGTTGGAGAGGAAATAACAAAAGACCCTCATTAGTTTGTTGAGAAATTCCCTCATGACATTGTATCCTGGCTCGAGGGTGGCTGGTTGGATGGTTGTAGCAGTTATCAATGCAGATTTTCCTATGGTTGGGTGGAGAGCGGCACACCCTTCAGTAGTCACCAACATCTTTCAAATTATATCTAAGTAATTTAGTTATCTCTGTGCATTGAATCAGACATGTGTATAGTTGAATGCTTTGCATGGTGAGTTTTGGACATGAATACCCGATTGTGAATTTACTGTGTATTCCTAGAGATAGTCTTGTATTCGAATGAAATATATCTTCTTGGAAAGTCAAGTGTCCTTGATTTCAGACAATTTTTGTCTTAGTAAAATAGTTGCGAGTAATCAGCTATAATAATCTCGTATAATGGGTGAATCTGGAAGGGTACGAATTTACAATAGTCATTGAGTATGTAAATAACTCAAATCCATTTTATGTTTAAGTCAAGGGATGAACCTGTGGCCTTGCTTATTGTACATGCTATGGTGACCTTCTCTAATTATGAAAATGTATGCACCTGGGTAACGTAGTGCTAGGATCCTCGAAGTAAATAAATCTTTTGGAATAAGTCTTAACAGAGGCATCCTACACAGGAAATGGTATGCATGGGCCAAGGCAAGAGCTCTCAAAAACTCGTTAAGTCTTGGGAAGTACTCATAGAAACCTTCATGAATTTGACTAAGTCCTGAACCAGACTGATAAGTCAGAAGAAAATCTTGTTTTTCTTCGGAGGATTGTGGCTGTCGATTTGGTGCGATGGTCAGATCTAGACCCTTGGTCGATGTAGGGGAAATATTAAATATCGACCGTCGATCTGGCGAGATAACTAATCCTAGCCATCCATTGCAGGAAACTGTTTGGAATAAGTTGTAGTCTCTGAGGAGATGCACTTCAAAGGAGGGACTCTGAAGGATAATTTGGATCATTAATCAAAGTAAGGGAAATATTTACTCTTAGTCATTGATCTGTCCCAAGGGCCCCACATCTCCTTCATGAGTAACAAGACCTTGTTTCTCACTAGAAGGATCATAGTCATCGATTTGGCGTAGCAACAAGATCTGGCCATTAATCGATGCAAAGGAGAGACTTAGGATAGACCAAATCTTGGTCATCAATCTGGAAAGATATGACCCTATCCATTCTTCGGAGGATGTCATTCTGAATTAGTTGCAGACTCGGAGGAAATTCATTCTAAAGGGGGGAATCCAAACGAAGATCTAGTCTGTTGATCTATCGTGAACGAAGGAACTCTAAAAGGATATTTGGATCATTGGTCTGTCGTGAATGAAGGAAATTTGAAAGGAGATATGGATTGTTGATCTGCCATGGTCGGAGGAACTTTGAAAGGAGACCTAGACTATTGATCTCCTTCCAAAGGCTTAAGAGGGTGACATGGATGGTGCCATGTGTGAAGAAAATATTATGCTACGTGTTAAGAAAGGATTGTGCCATGTGTCATGATGACTTGGCACCTACAAGCGAGAATCCATGGGAAGAAAATGACACGTTTCATGTAGTGATGATGCCACATGTCCAACAGATATTGTGCCATGTGTCAAGTGGTGAACCATTTAGGAGTTGATATTTCAGAGTTGACTCTGAAGGGTTTGGAGTATCGCTCTGAAGAGCTCGGGGTAGGACTCCAAAGAGATAATCAAGATCGTTGATTAGTGAGTGGTGAGATGCGATGATAGTTGTCGATCTATTGTAAGTCCCACCTAAGCTATGAGAGGGTGTGGTGATGACCTGATGACATGGACTGCCAAATCGGTAGCCCATGTGTCCAAGGAGGTGATAGGTGTCACCTAGGGATTGATCGATGGGATGAAGGTGGGTCCCATTGGGAGAAGAGGTCCCTTGGACCTTCATTTTCAATTATGACCATTAGATTTGTTGGGGTTCATCCTCAGAAAATATGGACCGTAGATCCATGGCATATCGATGTTCGAGGTAGAAAGGGGGTGAACCAAGAGGAGGCCCAAATGTTGACAACACAAGCATCGAAGACATGATGATAATCATTGATCTATTTTTGGGTGAGAGGAATATCCATTATTGATCTTTCGTGAGACTTGTCCAAAAGAAGGGTGAGGATGATGATGTCATGAATGAAGTGGCATGCCAAGAAGGAAACCAGAGTATCCCTAGGTCGATAGGTGTTAGTTGTTGGCTGGTTGACGAGGGTCCAGAGAGGAAAGACAATATAACCATTGATCTCGTCAGATATTTGACGAGGATATTTGGATAGTTGGATCCATATGTGTCGTTGTCGAAAATGTGGGAGGGTGGTAAGGTTAGGTTTGACAAAGAAATGTCATCGATGATGAAGTAGTCGTTGACGATAGAGTAATCTCCACCGCTTATGGGAGTCGAGGCTAATGACAACTGTTGATCGGCGGAGGGAGAAGGTGAAACCTCCGCTGTTGATCTTGTGGGTCACATCCATGTACCATGAAGACCATTGAGAATTGAGCGTTAACCTCCGTGCCAAATGATATCACCAACATGCTCTGAACCGTAGAGATCAAGAGATGAGAGTTGTAGGATTTAAGGGAGGTGATCATTGGTGTATCGTCGTTAGAGTTTTGATAGTGAGAGTGAACCATGGGATAATAAATATTGACGACAATGAAGGTGGGACAAGGGATCAGGCATGTGGAATGAACATATAGTTAGTTGTTGCCACATTGGTTTGTACGAGTAATAAGTAGCCACGTGGAAATGAGTTGGTTGTTGGCTAATGAAATCTTGGAAAATTTTTATAGGCTATAAATTTTGATCTTGAGCTTGGAATTGAGCATGGTTACAGTCATTGAAAATCTCTCAACGAGTATAAGATTATGACATGCTCGGGAAGAGGTTTTGATATAGTCGAGAAAAGTGAAAATTTTAATGATCTGTTTCTTAAAAGGGTACTTAGGGATTTGGGTGTGTTACACATTTATCATGGTCAATCTTATTGCAATGTTCAGATTTCAATGTCTTCTTCAAATGTGTTTAAGTATTAGAAAACTTCTTGTCTTTTTACATGTTTCCTATTCCACCTTAAGTCTTCTTAGGCATCCATCTCATAAGTACTAGAAACATCAATGGATTTCTTGTGATATTTGGTTTCTATGTACATGGCTTTCTTGCAAGTCTCATTAAGTGTTTTAACTTCAAACATAACCACCTCTTTTTTTATAAGACTATGGAACCCATTTGTGTACTTGGTTATTATATTTATGTTAGACTAATCAATACTCAAATGAATGCACTTCTTCAATGGGCCTATACTTTCCATTGTCTAAAATAGTTTCAAGTGAACTTATGTTCTTCTTTGCATCTCATTGGGTAGAACTAGTTCTTCGCAAAAGTTTTGAACTGCTCCCAATCATCCCCTTGTTTCTTCTTGGTAAGATGTATCTCTTGACATAAAATTTGTTACCATAGCAATGCATATCCTTCCATCTCCAATGAAGAGAAGTATATCTTCTCGACATCGATTAACCAATAACAACTAAAATAATTCTTTAACTATTTTAACCAATTAATTAGATTTACAAGGTCCACCTAACCATCATAATGTTTAATGTCAACTTTGGCATTGACTTTGATTAGATTCTTGAAGGTTTGTAACCTTAACCAATTTCTTAGATTTTGAAGGTCCACCTAACCATCATAATGCTTAATGTCAACTCTGGCATTGATTTTGAATGGATTCTTGAAGGTTTGGTAGTCATGGTCATCATCTTCTCGATGAAAAATATTTTCATGGTATTTCAATGGACTATTTGTTTTTTTCTTTTCATGTCAAGATGATTCAATGCCTACCTTCTCGTTCTTGTCAATAATTGGTCGAACAAATTCTTGCAAAAGGTATGTAATTACTTATACATCATACTCAACTTCCTAAATATCATATCACCTTCATCCATGTCATGGTAATCCATTATTTTAGGGTTTCTTAAAACTCTACTATGGGTTAAAATTTAGGGCGATGGCTCTAGTATTCACCATAGAATATCCTCATGAAACAAATAAATGATTTAATAAAAAAAAATACATATCCTAGTGGGATAGTCGACATTTCTCAATGTATACACAATCATTTAACAATAAAATTGTGTGTTCTATGTTTTCTCTTAGTGTAACAAACCCATCTACTCAAACAAATGAGACCAATAACAACAAATGAATTTGAAAAATAAGAACAACCAAATCCACACAATATATAGGATACTAAAAATTTTCTCACTGGAGAATCCTTTAGGGAATAAATGCAGGATTCATGAAATGAGCTCACCAACTAGTTATGACAATAGGAATCCCCCTACTGGAAGCTAGGTGCTAGATTTAATCATATTTTAATGTCAAGTTCCCATTGTTTAGTTAAGAATGCTTGATATAGAATATGCTTCGTCACATTCAATATATCAAAGGATTTGATTGAATGAATTAACCTCCTTGCACTTATTAATCCAATCGTTTGTCATTACTACAATGGATTAGTGCTTCACTCAACCATGTAGTGGTTCAACATTCCTTTCGACACATCTTTTATACCCTATCCTTTATGTGTCACCATGATTTGCAATTGTTTCAATATCCATTCACCTAATATCCATTCACTCAACTACCCATTCACCCATTACACTCTAAGATAATTCAAGTGGAATATGGAGTGGCACCTGCACATAATTCATATTGATGATCATGATATTGATGTTTGCATGATATGTTTCTTGGGGGCTCAGACATGACATCTACTGATCCGTAAATGGGAGGTTTGTAGATTATATGTCTCACCAACACAGAACCCTCTACAACAACTGTATTTTCTACTCTCTTTAGATAACGAGAAAGACTCAATCAACCAAGCCACGAGTCAAGTCTGCCCATCGACTGACCTGTTGATCACCCAAGTCTAGACAACCAAATGAAGAGAAGGTCGACTACCTAAGTCAAGATGGAAGTCATGTCGAAGACTTAGTCAAGGTCTAAGGGATGAAAGTCAAGTCAACTATCTTCAAGTCAGGTCAATTGAATGTCCATTTGACCAAGAGGTGTGAATCGACCAAATGAGGAGGTCCCCATCGAACCAAGAGGAGGTCGAGTCATTTTCAAATGAATTCAACCAAATAACGAAGGAATAATTTAATTCGACATGACAATATAACCAACAAAAAACAAAATATCTAAAAGGGTGAATTCAATGACCACCTGTGAAGGGAAAACCTCTGAAGGTCGTATTTGGTGACTAATTGTCCAGAAAAATGTTTGGAAGTCAATTGTAAAATTCACTGGTAGAGAAAAACGTTTTGGAAGTCGATATGGGCATTCAACAATAGTGAAAAATGTCTGGGGTGAAATTGATAGTTGATTGTATTGCAAAAATGTGTATTTGATTCATGGGTAGTTACTCAATGCCCAAACAATTTAAGATTTCAAAGTATGATCCATATATGATTTTTGGGCAAAGGAAAATGCCCCAACAAAGTCGAGAATGTGAGACATGACCTACTGAAAACTTATGGACACCGACTAGTGTAAGACCAGACTCTAGGAGTGAGAGAGAATCCCAATGACTCTTAAAATGAAATTAGAAACCCCTAAGTAAATAGCAATGACTCAGGAAGGATGGTCATCGATTTCGAACTCCAAAATCAATGCACGTGTATTGTTAAAGAGTTGTTTTTCTAGCTTATTGACCCATGGGGACCACATTCATATAAAATGAGCTCAAACCCAAACTAGAACGAAATTATATTTGTTAAACTATATGCAGACAACCATTAAAATGAAAATACACTCAATTAACCATTAATTAAGTTATAGTGCAGAAAATTCCATCCATAAACAACAAAATTCAAGCACAACTAATACAAACATCACTCAAAATTCATATTGGAAACCCAAATGGGAAAACCAACATTATTTTGGCTTCGTCCGAGATCTTTATTAGTATCCTCAGTGCACTACACCACTAGGTGTGCATAGAATTACAACGCTAGGTTCTTTGGTCTTTAATCCACACATAAGTGCTCTTTTCCCCAAAAATCATAAATACATAGGCTCTCAGGACCAAAAAATATACATAAACCTATGGCATTCTCCTACAACTATCCTAATTTCGATCATCTCTCTTCCGCTTGATCTTCCCAACCCAAGGAATGTACCCCTTCACTACTCTCACTCCATCGGGTATCCCATTATTTTATCAAGGTTTACCCAAGGACTGTGCCCCCTTCATTGTTCTTAGTCCATCAGACAACACCATTCATTTATTAGGGTCTCTATAGGGCATGTCACTAGGAATCTCACTATTGGGATCTCAAGGGACTTACTACTAGGAAATAACCAACCACAACATTTTTTCTATAGTGAAAGTCACACAAGAGTTCACCCTTCATGCCTAACAACCTGGTTCTTCGACAATGCAACTCACACAATAGTTCTCTCTTTAGGCCTGAAAACCTAGTTCTTCGACAGTGCAACTCACACTAAAGTTCACTCTTCATGCCTGACAACCCAGTTCTTCTTGTTGTATTCACCCTCTAGGATCAAGCATCCCTTTCACTATTATACAATTCCTTATGTGATCCATCATTTGCCAAGGTTTTCTTGCTCAAACAAATGCCAACTTGCTGCTAGAATTCCACTAGAAATCTATAATATGTGGAAATCGTCCCATTTTCATCATATGCATACATTCAATATGAGACATCATTATACAATTTTCATTTATAAATTTTCAAATTTGTTTTACAAACGAAAACAAAATTTCCCAAGCATCAGTTTCCTGCTCATTATGTTTGGATATTGCTACAGTAGACATCAATATTCCTTATGGTCTTACATCCCTGTCAAATCCAAGACCATTCTTCTTGCAATTTTCTCAATTTCCATGTAGCCAAACAAATTGTTAGCATATCATAACAAATTTCAATTATTAATTTCTCAAATTTGTTTTATACAAGAAAATAAAATTTCCAAGGCATGAGATTCTTCTCATTATGTTTGGCTCTTGTAGCTATAGATATCAATATTCCTTATGGGATTACATAATTTCCATATCCAAGACTACTCTACCTGTAATTCCCTCAACTTTCTTACAACCAAACAAGATTGTTAGCACTCATGCACATTTTCAACAGTTCATGAGACGATTTTAGAATTGTAATTTACCAACAATTCAATCATTCCCATCGATTATTTACATTAAAAATGGAATTCAACTATTAATCATATTATCCAAAATGAATCTATAAGTCATTGTACATGAATTATCAGCACACCAAACTTTTCATAATGCAATCAAACTTACCAACAAATAAAATCAACGTGCCAATAACCATGGCCACATCTACACAATGCATCATTGCATTGACTATGGAATACCATATGTTCATGTCATGTATTCCACCATGTGAGTTGGAAGGTATGGCCCATGCCTCAACACATCCTCCAAACACTTCCCCAATTACTTCCTCAATTATTTGGATACCTTCCTCTTAAACCCATACACGACACTAGGAAGATAATTCTCTTAGTGTTCTCTCGTGTTAGGAAAAGAGGTTGCAGCCCAAACATTGGTTATATAGGGGAAGATCGTTATGCATTTGTATGGCGATATAGCCCTTCCATATACAACCGCATCATAGTATTACACATGGCTATTTATAATTCCATTCATTTCTACCGTAGGAGTAATGTCTCTTGACTTGACTTGGTTATGATCTCATAACCAGTACAACATAATATGCAATTAAATTTCTCATAAATTCATCCAAGCAACAAATAATATTTTCATATTCAAGGCCTCCTTCCTTTACATCAATTCAAATATTAAGAACTTGACTAAGGGAATTCTCATCTCAATTCCCTTCCTTATTTATGCATCATAAGCAACCTCAAATGCATACCTGCATGGTTTTTATTACATTACTTGATCATACATGATCAATTAGTACTTTGTAAAAGCTCACAAGATCCCTTCACCAACCTCTTGGTCAACATTGTCATCATCCTCATTTGTTTTCATATGGATGGCTACCATAAGAAACAGTATCATCATCATTTTTAGCCATGCTATAATGATTTTTCCTAGATACACAATCCAACATTAGTTTTATTCAAATATCATAGCATCATTATTTCACACACACACACACACACACACACACATCAAAAAACTACTCTTAGTCTATACTCATTCCATATATAGGTTCAATCATGCCCACATGCATCAATGCATATCAATATGCATTAAGCGTTTAATCTTTCATTATTATTCCATGCATACACATTCTATATTTATTGTATGTCCCATGCACTAATTCTATCATGCATTCCAATGCATATTTATTTCATCATTATTTATTTATTTTGTTGTTGTAGATGGATGTCCTTGAATTCCTATAGAAGCTTGTTTCCCCGCGCACTTCCATTCTACTCAACTCTGCACTACTGGCCCATATTCTAAGACTTGTAGCCAAGCCCCACTTGTCTATTCTACATTTCTAGCCACTATATCCACTAATGTTTCCATTCCACAATTGCTTCCTTTATGCAAAGAATCATATCCCAACATATTTTGGGTAAAATTCTCAATATTCATAGTTGTTATAACAAGATTTGCCTCACCCTATGCAACCTTGCACAGAGGGCCTTTTCCCATTTCCCTATGCAGGCTTGAAGTCCCTTTTTTGCAAATGCCAGAGCTAAAAAAAAAAAAAAAACCACATATACGTGCCCTGCCTATATTACAACATGCATATACACAGGTTGCACCACTAAAGCCCACGTAGATCGGAAAATGTTCCCAAAATTAAAAAAATGGTGTCGGGTTTCCATGTCACGTCACGAGATCAATGATCCTTGGCCTTCCATATACTGGAAATGTTCTGACTCGACCCTTTAGTTCCACTTGAAGGCTATAAATGGGCCAAATCCAAGCTATGGAAAAGAGGAGAAAGAATTCAACTTTGAGAGCAAAGTTACTCTGGAGAAATTATTCACTTCACATTGAGTCTGCATCCCTTTGTCCTTTAAGTCTGAACACATTGTTCAGCCCCCAAGCTCTTCCCTTATTGATTGAGAACCTCATTATCTCTCTTATATGAGCTTGCCTTTGGTGGAGGATTGAAGTGGTGGAGGCCCAACTCGAAGGAACTTAGTTTCTCGGTTCCAAACTGTGTCGACACGGAAGTTTGTAACTCATTCACTTTTGTTGATTATATCTTAATAGAAATATTCTTTTATCGTCCAATTAATATCTCACAAATATTTGAATTATTATTCCATGGGCATATTTGTTGTGAATATTGATGGATTATGCTATTGAATGAGAAAATATTATCTATAATAACCATATGCTTGTGTTGCTTGGTTGTTGAGGACTATTTGCAGGTATATTGCTTTGGGTCAGGTGCTCAATGGTGGACTTCATCGAACATTTGGATGAGGTAGGCCTTTTATCTTGTCTTTCTAGCATATTTGTTTATATAGCATACTTGGGATTAGAGTTGATTTATGTAGTCATTTCCATCTATTGTGGTTTACCCCTGGCCATAGAGAGATTTTCCTCATAACAGAATTGGAGACCATACTGGGGATATAATCTTCTATTTTGGGGTTTGGAGCGTTTTTCTCCTTAGATTGATCTTGTTCATATTGAGTTTCTTGTCGTATGATTTCTTGACAGCCTCTGTTCATTATGAGTATGAGTTTATTATCCTTCTCCTTATCCTAGATGTGTTTTGACACATATACGCGGGTTTTTGCTTGACAATCGCTTACATACGCTTGTTGTACTTCTACAAGCTGCGCACATGCATGATTTTCCCTTGAACAGTCGCATACACCAACCTTTGTTGCTTGATTGCTGGGTTTGGTGGTTTTTGGGTAGGTTTTGATGATTGATGAATCTTCTTGGGTCTCTGTGGTGATTGTTAAGTGTCTCTGGAATGTCAGGAAACCTTTCTTTGGTTGGATTTTTGGGTGGTGCCTTTCTCATCATCTTTTCATTTTGATTGTCCTTGTACCTTGGGCTAGGTTGGGTGTTTTTCTCCTTGATATCCTACTTGGGTCGTCTCTTTCTATACACAGTAGAGTCTTTATATCAAGTTGGTGTTCAGTCCTTGCATTTTCATTCTCTTATATTGAAAATACAAAAATATTAGGCATTTTACATTGATTGACATTTTGATCTCTTGAGTCTTTGTCATTTATCTTAGTGCATGTAAAGAAAGATTGCATTTTATTTAGAATTGCATAATTGAATTGAAAATTGCATTTTGAAAAGCATATCATTTATTGGAAATTGAAGTTAGGACTTTGCATTGTATTCATGTTCATTTATTTTACTTGTTGAGTTGTAACATCACTAGTTTCACAACCTCACCTTTTGAGTAAGAAGGCCATTAAAAGTAATGCTATAATTTAAAATTGATTAGTAACGATTTTATCTTTCTAGGGTGCACAAACTAGCCTAGGATTTAGAGCCTCGGAATAGGATTTTGTGAGTAAACTTCTCCAAGGATATTAAATCAACATATGTGTCTGACTAAGGGAGTGGATAAATCCATTGTATAATCGGTAATATCATGAGGCTCCACTTACACCGGAGTTAAGCACGAGGTCGCGTGAGGTTGGTTGAAGGGATATCGTGTGAGGTTGGTTGAAGGGATCTTACTAGTTCCCTTACCTCAATGAGAGGCAGTGCTTTCAAGGTTTCGTGCTTTGCTACCCTGCCCATACGGTGGACCTGACTTACAACTGTTCTCTTGTGCATCGGTTATACCGTGGTTTCTTAGTTGTTTGACTTAGGTACCACATAGGTTACTTGCAGGGGTTATTTTGCAGGTACCCTGGGTCAGATAAGGGTCAGACAAAACACAACCTTTATGGAGGATTACCTCTCTGGGGGGATCTGACTGACTGGTTGTTAAGCCCATGAGGGCCCTTATAAATTATTATGTTTCCTCCAATATTTAGCAGCAAAGTCTCAGGTCCCTCTTGGGTGAGGCATACCTAATTTACAGAGGGAGGTCTCTTTCAGCCACTTTATCATGTTGTGTGCATATTGGTTGTTTGATTATTTTCGGTGTCCTCTTTGATTATTAGTAGAGCTTTGAGATTTTATACCGTGCTTTGAGTTGTCATTATTATGGATAATGGAGTTCCTATGACTCCCTCCTTTACCACTACAACCCCCCCCCCACCATGATGTTCACTCATTTCATGGGGACGAATCCATCCACTTTTCATAATGGTATGCATAATTATGACACTCAGTACATGCCTTTGGTCTCTAATAATTTTCCTATTGATATGCAAAACGTGCCTTCACCCTTTCCATCCTCTTCCTGACCCACTTATATGAATCCTAGTTTTGGATCCAGGGGCACCATGGCCCTGCCGTCTATTTCTTCATTTGATAGGAGTCATGTCCCTCAACCAACTCTCACCATGGGGGGTTGGAATCTCCCCTCTTATAGATTCAGTCCTGACCATGATTTTTCAGGAGCCAGTACTCAAATGGGTGGTTATTCTACTTATTACATCTTGTTTGTGTATCCTTCGTTTGTTATGCTAGAACCTATGAACACTTTTCCCATGGGGGGTCCACATATGTCCTCTGACATTTCATATGGAGGGAAACAATTTTATGGTACATGCCACCCTCTTCATGGAACCCCTTCACATGGGGGCAACATATATCCTCACTTGAATAATCCTTATCATACTTTTGTCTCTTCGTAGACATCTGTGTCAATGTTGATGCCTGTAAAAACCTCTATGGATCAATTAGGTGGAGGATACCACCTTTTCGGACTGGGACATGGTGTAAACCAAGATCCTTTCTAGTCTGCAATGTCTCAAAACTAGTCTTTCTCGGGACCTTGATATCAAATTCCACAACTCATCACCCTCGCTAATCCAGTCACTGCCAGTCATACTGGAGGCGATCACCAATAGCTGCTAGTCATGTTGGAGATTGGTTGACAACCTCTGCAAGTCATGTTGAAGACCAACAACCATCCGCTACTAGTCATGTTGGGGGCATCAATCTAGTCTCCATGATTCATATCGATATCACATCTCCAACTTATTTACACCATGTGGGAGATGAACTTCCAGCCTCTGCAGTCAAGCTGAGAGCATGTCGCTAGCCATTATAAATAATGTTGGGGGAATTCATATGATTGAGAAGCCTAGACATGTCAGATGTAAGCCCAAGTTCCTTTGCAAGACTTACAAAGGATATCACCTTACTCGTTTGTGTCTTGTTACTTCCGGGATACCAGAAGCATGGTTCTCACCTGGGGGCCCTTCGGGTTCTGAGGTGTCTGTGGCTTCTCGACACTCTGATTCTCCTTTGACTGACATGACAATCATGTTGATGCAATCCTCACCTGATCACATCCCCTTTTTTGAGAGTGGTGTGTCTCCTAGTATTGTTTCCACGCATCCTATTCAACCAACGGTTGAAGAAGTGATCGTATCGATGCAATCTCTGATCAATCCAACCCTTCCCTTGGAGGGTGATGTGTCCTTCAACCATGTCATTAGCATTTCTGGTACTACACCTTTTGGACAAGAGAGAGTTTTACTCTCCCCAAGTACTCTCCCTCCAAGTCCTAGAGAAGTTCCCTTTGATTGGGATGGTCTTGTGGGGTATCCAATGCCTCCTCCTATGTCCTTTCAAGTAAGAGGCATTATCTAATATATCATGGAGAAGGTAACCTCTACTATCACTTTATCCTCCTCGAATTGGATAGATTTGGGTTTTCCCAAGTTTGTGTCAGCTATTCATAAGATGTTGACCTTTCACAAAAGTATAGAATAGGATCCTTGGCCTCCCCCATGACATGCCGCCTAGAAACCTCTCAACGAGTCTGATTTAAACTCTTTTCTGACTCGTCTAAAAAGAGAAAATATTGTCGAGTGAATTTTTCCCTTTCACACTCATTAGTTGGACTTGAAAGGTCGTGAGTCTTATTTAAGCTCTTTTCCAACTCGTTTTCAAAAAGAGAAAAGATTGCCGAGTGAACTTATCTCTTTCACACTCGTAAATTGGATTTGAAAGGACGTCTATTTGGTACAAGTTTATCCCTTTTTCAAACCAAGCAGACTAAGATTATGAAAAAGGATAGTTTTTGGCGTTAAGTTGTGATTGCATCTCATGCCCTTGCTTGCAGTATTGAGCCTATTGCTTGTTCTCGCTTTGCTTTATAAACCATTTTCCTCAGCAATTTTTCATCCTCAACCAAGCAGAGCCTTATTTATATCCTTCGTAGCTTGACACCCTATACCTAGGAGGGAATATTCCCCCAAGTGTCCATCTCCTGCATGCACCTCCTTGCTTTGAGCATAGGTATGTTCCACTGCTGGAACTAGTTTTGCTTACTTTTGACACTCGTTCCTTCCTCTATATCATAGAATTCATTTTACTATGAAAAAACAAAAAAAAAATACGGGTGGGAAGGGAGTATTATCTTATATTGGTAGTAATCGTGTCGCCTTTGAACATAGCACAAAAATTTTGAGTCCACTTGTCATCATAAGTTTTGGTTTAGCATGACCTTAGGAAGTTGGGCTCATTACATAGAGTTTACTCCCCCGACTGGTTACTCTTCCAGTCCGTATGGAGAATTTGTTGATGCCTCCTGCATCTCACAATTTCATCATTGAGTCTATGGTGCTAGAGTTTTCCATATGTCTCATGCTCTTTTTCAAAGGATGCCTATCAACCTGTGTTGGCCATTCCTCAGAACTCTTGACTTTGCATGTTGGCCATACCCTCAGTTTGTCTCAGTATCACATGAAGTTGTAGTCCTATTGCGCACCCTAGTCCTACTTTCCTCATTGGTAGGTAACCTTGAACCCAATAGTCAACATTCCATCATTGGTCAAGGACTGGGTGGTTTCCCTTGTGTTCGATAACAAGACATCTATTCACACACTGGGATTCATGTAGTGTCTTGGATGACATTAGCCTTATCGATGGTTTCCTCACCTTTGTCAGTAGTTTTCCTCATTGGCTGTTATTCAAAGGGTATTTTTCGTGTATCACTTGCACCTGACACATGCAAAAGACACACAGGGTCATTGGTTCGTGAACATGTTCTTCATCCGATTTCCTCCAAATCATCAAGCTCCTGCTTTGTACCTCATGTTGAATGATGAGAGATTCCTTAATTCTCTCCTTTTAGTGACTCTCTTTCCATCAGATTCATCTCATATATTCTGGAGATGAGACCTAGAGTCCTATGAGTACCTAGAGGCTTGCAGTCATTAGTGGCAGGGTTTCTCGCCATTGACAATTGGGAATACATCAATGTCTCCTGATCGATGGATTCTTCAAGTGTTCAACCTCGACTCCTTTATTCACACTTGTAAGAATGTACTCGGTGACTTGATACCTACTTTCATCATCGGTAGGTTGTCTCGCGTTTGTTAATGGTATACCTCAATGACCGGTAATCAATGAAGTCTCATTGTGTTTGACCTCAACTCCTTTATTCAGATGATTTATACTTGCACCTTTGGCAGATTGTGTAGAAGACTTGAAGACATCAGTTTATATTCACAACTTTCCTGAGCTGTTGCTACCTTTCATTGGACCAGTACTTGTGTGACTTCAATGATCATGGGAGATCAGATTGTACTCCATTGTATACAGATATCTTCATATTGATTTTGAGACTGGTTCTACTGGGCCTTGTTCGTGACTATGACAACCTTTGACATGTGACCACATTTGTATTCTTCTATTCATGGCCATGGACATTTTTTTGATATATTTTCACATGGATCTGCAGTGTAATTCAAATTGGCAACCATGTATGCAAAGTCGATACAGATTGTAATGAGCAACTATTTCTTCTGGTTGGGTCCCCATTACTCCACTTCTGGGTTATATAATGTATTTCGGCCATCGTAGATACTCCTCTGACCTCACACATTAGGGGACATCTCTTATAGCATGATTTGCCTCACCCTATGCAATCTTTCACAGAGGGCCTTTTCCCATTTCCCTATGCAGACTTGAAGTCCATTTTTTGCAAATCCCAGAGCTAAAAGCATTATTTTTCCACATATACGCTCCCTACCTATATTACAACATGCATATACGTAGGTTGCACCACTACAACCCACGTACATCGAGAAATGTCCCCAAAATTAAAAAAATGGTGTTGTGTTTCCATGTCACGTCACAAGATCAATGATCCTCAGCTTTCCATATACTGGAAATGTTTCGAATCGGCCCTTCAGTTTCACTTGAAGGATATAAATGGGTCAAATCTGAGCTATGGAAAAAAGGAGAAAGAATTCAACTTTGAGCGAAAAGTTACTCTGGAGAAATTATTCACTTCACATTGAGTCTGCATCCCTTTGTCCTTTAAGTCTGAACACATTGTTCAACCCCCAAGCTCTTCCCTTATTGATTTAGAACCTCATTGTCTCTCTTATATGAGCTTTCCTTTGGTGGAGCATTGAATTTGTGGAGGCCCAGTTGGAAGGAACTTAGTTTCTCGGTTCTGAACCATGCCGACACGGAAGTTTGTAACTCATTCACTTCTGTTGATTATTTCTTAATAGAAATATTTTTTTCTCGTCCAATTAATATCTCGTAAATATTTTAATTATTATTCCATGGGCACATTTGTTATGAATATTGATGGATTATATTATTGAATGTGATAACATTATCTATCATCACCATATGCTTGTGTTGATTGGTTGTTGAAAACTAGTTGCAAGTATATTGCTTTGGGTCAAGTGTTCAATGATGGACTTCATTGAATTTTTGGACGAGGTAGGCCTTTTATCTTGTCTTGATAGCATATTTGTTTATATAGCATACTTGGGATTATACTTGATTTCTGCAGTCATTTCCGTCTATTGTGGTTTACCCCTAACCATAGGGAGATTTTCCTTGTAACAATAGTGTTGTAACATGCACTACTCTGGTTGAATATTAACACTACAATCTGAATAGACACTCCCCATTTCCTTTACCAAACTAGTCTTGAAATACCATTATCATTGATTGGCATTTAAATATTTTAAAATGTTCTTTTATGTCATTTTTCTAATACTCTTTGGCATCCATGTATTTGATCAATTTTAATTATCTCTCTTCACTTCATTGGGTGATCATGTTCCAATCCTTACATTATTGGAACCTTTTAGAACATTGGAATGATGTACTTCACACCACTCCATCACCTTGATACTAGATTATTTTCAACCCAATCTTAACCATCAACAACATGGCATTCCTTACCATTATCTCTAGTTTTCCATTGACTTTCTCATTTTTTATTTGAACACTTTTCCTTACTCCATTGAGTAATTTCTTGTGAATCCTTATCCTATCCACTAATTAGGACTACTCTACTCCGAATAGGATGTTATATTCCTTATTGGCACTCTCAATGAATAAGCTTTATTATTTTACCTATTGATTTCTTTGTACATACAACATGCTTCCACTGTGCACTCTCATAATAGAGGCAACTTCTTGCTTTGGGGTATTTTTAGAAAAATATTGTTAGATCATACTCGACAATTACTTCTTTCTGCATTCCCATACTTGCACATAGAGATGACTCATCCACTCCATGAGTCACACCTCATCTCATGATATCATTTTTCCTTCTTTTAAAACAAGTTTTGTAGCCCTCACTACATTTCTACCTTCAAGAATATGGAGTCCTCCTTAACTCTTTGTGCATGTAATGAAATTATTTACCTACTGGCTTCATGTTTTATGTGAGAATCCTATATTAAATTTCCTTTTCAAACCATTCAGACTCTATAGAAGATGAATTCTAATATCCCTCTTCTCTTCCTTTGACTTTTGTCAACTTTGCATCACCTGCTTTGCAACCTTGCACTTTCCTTTATAGCTCTTTGATGCTTTAGAAAATTGTACAAGTTTGATCCAATTATCTGTCCAATGGACCCTGGGGTCAATCTAGGACATACCCACACAATCCTCATTTTAACATATTATCCTCTTTCTAGAAATCCCTTCACACAACTCTCTAATGGATTGTTCATTTGATCATTATTAATGCCTTGTTAATAATCTCAACTATCTATTTTTTGCTAAGATATCACACTTAACATGTTCCTCCATACTAATGCATAGGCACTATCATGAGTTTCAATACTCCCTCTTACCTAGCAGTCACATTTGGCACTCGCCTCTATCATCTAGGAAAGTTTCTCCCAACTTTGACATTATTTGGAAAAATATTCACAATGAGTAATTACATGGTTCATGGAATCCAATTCCACTTTATCCTACACATTTGTGGAGAAACTCGATGCTCTCCTGGATAACTTATAAATTCTATCATGTTTTCCTATAGATTAACTTTCCATTGACCATACTCATGCTTCAATCTGATTAATGAGCCAAAAGTTATGGCTTCCTGAAATTCCTATTCTAATCAATGGTGTCCTTCAAGTTCACCAGAAACATTTCTTATGATTCCTTGAGAATCCTTTGGCTCAAAACTAAATTATGAGTGGATATATAGATTCTCATATCCAATATTTTTCCAATGACTACTTTCCTTCTCAATTCTGAGCACTGAACAAAAAGTTATAGGGAATTGAATATTGTCAATTTACCCCTTTGTACACCTTTCTCCTTGGTGTAAATAATCTCAAACACCAAGTTTTTCCCCTTAAAGAGGTAAATATGTGGAGAACCAATGAAAATTTTATACATGACACATATAATACTACTAACACTAAAATTACAACAACTCTTAGATTGTCAAATTGATGTTCCAGTAAAAAAATTGCAGCTATTTGGAAATGACAACTTTGTCCCTTTGCAAATTTTCATGGCTTAACAATTTTAGCCCTGTTCATGCATCCCTACACCAAATCCTTTGGGATTTTGATAGAATCTCAATTGGGTATTTCCATGACTACCTTATAAATTATATGTCACAATTTCACCCTTAACCAAGATTCAAACTATTATTTACGACCTATTGAAATTTTGATTATTTTACATTTCTAGCCCCATATGCTATAGGTGTCCTCTCTCTCTCTCTCTCTCTCTCTCTCTCTCTCTCTCTCTCTCTCTCTCTCTCTACACATTTTTACATACCCAAATTCCAAATATGGCTCCTTGGTTGTCTTTTATGGTTCATAAGCTTTATATAGACTACTCTTGTGCCCCAAACAGACCACCGAGCGAGGAGTTATGTCCTCCAGAAGTAAACTGGTGCGTAAATTTTACCTTCACTGTTTTAGTTGTAACTTTCTCATACGAGCTCTATTTTGCAAACATATTAGCTCATTGGAAAAATATCCTCAAGATTTTTTATTTGATCTATAGAGACTCTATGTGGTGCCTAATACACTTATAGTCTCGAAAAATTAGAACTCATCAAAATGTTGTTTAGGCCCTAAAAAATGCCCTGCAACATTATGACCTTCAAAAACTAGAAAATCCATAGAAAAAACTAATTGTTTTATTTTTTTAACAACCTTTAAATATGATTCGTCGATCTCAAATTAGGTAAAATTTGATTTATTGATCTGATAATCCTTTCCAAACCCCATAGATCAATTTCCATCATCAATCCACAACTTAAAACAATCTAGACTGTTTATCCAAGCTCCATCGACGATCGGTTGATTGACGATTCTCTTTGGAAAACCAAACTTGCTTGCAAATTTTTCTGACGCTTGATCATAAACAATCATCCATTGACTGTTTCTCTTGGAAAATGAGTGCAACACATTGCTAAATTGGTTGACCTGACCATCATCCATTCATGTTGGCTGATGAAAACACTTCTCCAATTCGACCGACCCGACCATCGACATCAGTCATTTCTTGGATGATGTGGCAACAACTGACGTAGCCTGACATGTGGGTGTTGACATGGCATGACACATCATCCTGAGTTGTCAAATTAGTTGATGTGGCATGACATGTGAATGGTGACGTGGCATGACACATTATCACCCTCCTTTCTTCATCGACCATCAATAATTTCCTTTGGATGAACTGACACCTCGCTGAATCGGTCGAGACCCGACCATCAGTCTATTGATGATTTCTCTTGGACAACTCCAACACTTATAGTTTTCAACCGAATTTCTAATGAATCTGGACCATTAGTCTATTATTCAAAATGATCTCGGTCATAGATCCATCAAATATTTTCCAACGTTGCCAGTGAGTCTGGACCATTGATTTGCTCTATTTTCCAAGCTCCGAAAGAAAATCTTGACTGTCAATAGGCTCCAACTTCCCAACCTATGAAAATGAATCATGGTCATCAATTTGATCCATTTTCGAAACTACCAAAATGAATCTCAACAGTCGATTCTCTTCCTTTACAAACCCTGAAAAAACAAATCCTGGCCATTGATCTACGCCATTTGCAAGATTTTGAAAACCTTATCAATTTTTAAATTTATTAAAATGAATTGGGTTTGTTGATCTCGAGATCAAACATGATCTTGGTCATCGATTCATCAACTCTGCCTGAATTCTACAATGACCATTAAAATTTGGAATTCAACCTTCCAAGTCGAATTTTAACTCTATAACTCTGCAGATTGACTTCACCAATAATATCTTCGACTTCTCCAAGGCAAATCCAACCTGGATTTGCTCACAAATTTGGGAATTTCACTCCGACTTTTAAACAATTTTCTCGAAATTTGCACATACCGAAAACCGTAACAACAATTTCTTTCAATTCACATTCATTTGACCCATACAAGCTCGATATTTGAACCAAAAGCTCTAATACCATTATGTAACGTACCCTAGTCCTACCAAGGAATGTTACGTACAAAAAAAAATTAAAAATTAAGATTTTCTGCTGATTAATTTAATGTAGCTTACTAGCTACATATCACACACAAATTTAACCAGTTGAATGATACCATCGTTCTGAATGCATATAACAACATATATTAAAACATGAATGCAACTTTTCAAGAAAACAACAGACACACAACATTCATATAAACCATTTTCACAATGAAATAAACATAATAACACAACATAACACTTATCTGTTAATAATTAACCAACTAACTGCATACGAAGGATGAACCTCCTAGCCATAGGCGTTGCTGTTCATTTTCTATCAATAGCAGGCCACCCCCAAGCTGAGGCTATGAGTACACAAGGATATTTGGCCCTCTTGGTTGTCCACTCTCCACACACAACAACCCCAAAACCTAGTTTCTACTCCCACAACAGTTCTAATCCTCTGACTCTCTTCCCACCACCTTCAAAACCCAAGGAATGTACCCCCTTCAGTGCTCACAGTCCCTCAGGCAGTACCATTTGTTTATCAAGGATCCTAATGCACTCAGTTGGCTAGGAACTTTTAGTTGCCCAAGGAGTGCTCACAGTCGTCTTCACAAGGCTCTTGACTCATTTCCTCAATGGGAAAATCACATTACAGGATTACAACCCATTTTATAGGCATGTAAGCCTCTTTTTCAACATAAAACATAACCAAGCAATGGATTTCTTCAATCACACCATGGTCAATGCTCTTCCCAACACTCAGTTCCTCTCTTCTTGCCCAAAATCTACCATAGTGAACCATAATGAACCATGGCCAACTAAAGAAAACCATAATGAACCATGGCCAACTAAAGTTAACCATAGTGAACCATGGCCAACTAAAGAAAACCATGGTTAACAAAAGTCAACCATGATAAATATCACAATATGAAATAACCATTGAGGAATGTCACAATATAACCTAACCCTTGAGGAATATCACATTGTGACATAACCATTCAAGAACCTTGCATTCCAACATATCCTTTCATAATCATTGCAATGCGACATAACGCTTCAAAAACACTGCAATTTGACATAAGTCCACCAAGATGAACATCACAATGTGACATAACCATTAAGGAACATCAAAAATGTGACAAAACCATTGATGGATGTTGCAATGTGACATAACCATTAAGGAACATAGAACTTCCATATAATCTGACCAAGATGAATATCACAATGCATCATGATGATTCAAGAACATTGCACAAAAACATAACCCTTAAGGAATGTCTCAAGGTGACAAAACCCTTAATGATTGCCGCAATGTGGGATAACCATTGAGGAACATAGTAGTTTGACATAGGTCAAAGAAGATGATCGTCAATATGCCACATATCCATTGCAGAACATCACTCATTTGTCAACCATAGACATTCACAATAAATCATGGTCATTCATGGTCTACAATCTTCAACCATAGTAAAACCAAAATCAACCAAAAACATCCATGGTCAACCAAAGACAACCATAGTCATATGTAGTCAACCACCATCACCATGGCTAATCATAGTTAGCTTGGTCAACCATAGTCAAACATGGTCAAACATAGTCAAACATTTTCAACCATTGTTTACCAAAGTTAACCATAGTCAAACACATTCCACCATAATCAACCATAGTCAAATATATTTAGCCAAAGTCTACCATAGTCAAACAAAGTTAACCATAGTCAATCATATCCAGGCATGGTCAAACATAGTCAACCTTGTTCCACTATGGTCAACCATAGACAAACATGGTCAACCATGGTCGAAGATGTCCAACCTGCAAACAACCATGGTCAACCAATGTCAACCATAGTCAAACAAGGTCAACCATAAAAAATTCATATACATAGTTAATCATAGTCGACCATAGTCAAACATTGTTAACCATAGTCAAACCTAATCAACCTTGGTTAACTAAAGTCAACCATGGTTAAATATGACCACTCCTGGTTAAACATGTTGAATCATAGTCAAACATGGTCAAGCATTCTCAACCATAGTAATTTAACCATGGTCAACCATATTCAATCAAAATCAGCTAATGGTCAACCAATTGTAAAGTATAATTGACCATTGTTTGCCATGGTCAACTAAAGTCAAACATACTCCCCATGGTTTACTATTTTCAACCATAATCAACTATGGTCAACAAAATTCAACCATAGTAGACTATGGTTGACCCATGTCAATCATATTCAAACATAATAAACAAAATCAACACTTCGTCAAACATAACCAAACATGGTCAACCATAGTCAACCATTGTAAACCATAGTCAAAGGTGCTCACCCATGGTCAACCATACTAAAATATCATAGATATTTCATTAATAATTATATTGATATTTTAATTCACAAATCTACTAATCCTCCCCACGTCAACTAACACAACCACATAATTAAAAGTGGTTATTATATGTCGATTGATGTCATTTTCCACCTTTCAAAACTAATGATGTCAATCTATGTATATCAACCATTTTTAATTATGTGGTTGTGCTAATGAAATACTCACAACTGAAATATTCTCTATAATTTTTAAATAATAGAGCTATAATGCACTCATTTGCACTCCTAGTAACAAGGAGCCTTCCTCAAACAAATCTCTTCTTATCCTACTCAACAAGTTAGCATTGCGATCTCTTAAGATGAGTTTTCAAAGCACCTGAATTTAATTTTCTCATTGATTGAAATTATCTATTATTCACATCCACAACATAAATGATTTTTTTTTGGTCGAGTGTTACTTGTACCATGGGGTGGAGGAGGAAGGACATTTAAAAATGATTTTTTTGATAAATTATCTTTATTACACTGAAGGTGTTCTCTAGGGGGAGGTTCCTCTCCCGTCCTTCGTCATATGTCCAAAACCAATATAAAATTTCCATCTATTATTTAAAAATCGACCAATATGCCATTGCCACGTTTTTTTCTCACTGACATGAAATTGTGACTGTTCAAATAGGTGGCCCTCCACTGGAAGGAATAGATTCGCCCGTGCTCACAGAAGAATGTCCACGGGATTTCCTCTACTTAGATGTTGGATTGAAGGAATCCTTTCTGCCATTAGAGTGGGGCCTTTGTTCAACCCCATCTCAGTCAGGCATATCAAGGTGAGATTGGAACCATTTGAGTATTTAAATGCATGACTACGAACTTGAGACTCGTGGAGCGAGTTTAACCCTACTCTATCAACCTACAAACTCTTTTCATCCACTCTCCTCCTGAGCTTCTGGCAGAGTGAGAACCCGAATTCAATTGATAGGAATATCAGGGGATTGTTGTCGATAGGAATCCCCGAGAATTTTTATTGGTGGTAAAGAGTCCACCCTAAGGAAACGCCTTCGGCCTAATATTAAAACAACCTAAAGTGCAGTGTAGGCAACTATGGTGGCGAGGAGGAGGCTTCTCAACCTGGTTGCAACTTTAAATCATGATACCCAATTCTCTTTATATTCTCCCAATCATGCCTTTGATGCCTTTCTTCACCAAACTACATCTGGGTCTCATCCTTTATCTAATTTGTCCCCTTCTAGCTGCCCAAATGTTTTTTACAAAGAAAATTGCATAACCAACTGCCCCAATGGTCTTCTTCGACATTTAACTAACTTTGGCAGATTTTGCTCCTCAACAAATGCTCAAGATTCTGTCATTAAATGATGGGCATGTGCCAAAGAGGAACTTGATGGGCCATTTCTGGTGTGTTGATCATGCAAAAGTGTTCAACCCCTCGATTCTTCAGTCAACTATTTCCAGATATTCAATCTATAAATCTCTGGACATTGGAACTCACATTAAACGAATATCACAATATGCTTTTATGAGAAACCCACAGATTATAAATATATATCAATATACTGCTAACCCCATTTAATAAGTTTTCTACTTAGTCTAGGTAAAAATATAGTGCAAGCAGTAGTGAGACTGATGGTGTGGGCATGCTTCTCTGCAGGGAGCCAGGGTATGATGTGTCTACCAACGATCTGGAAAGAAAGTACAAAGATTGGCAAAAGAAATTGCATCCTGATTTATTTCAGTGCAACTCTGAGGTCAAGTCTATTGTTGCTTTTACATATTCTTATTGTTGTATATATTGTTGACTTGTAACTTCAGGGACTTCTTCATTAATCCCAAGTATTCATAGTGGGAGGTTGAGTACAATTTCTTTCATTTTATAAATCTATTTGGGACCAGGAAGAGAAGGAGAATTTGACTCACCAATCGGCTCAAGTGATCAAGGCTTATAATGTGCTTCTTAAGCCTCTGTCTAGAGCAGAATACCTGGTACACTTTTGAAGCCTTTCCCCGTCTCTTTTCTTTTGGAGTTCAAATTTGGTTGCATTATTTTCCCTTTGTTTCAGACTCCCTTTCAATATTGCAATACTTTCGATGGGGTTGTGGTTCAATGGTGAAGGCGGTCGCTTTTCAATTCGCCCACTGGGTTCCAATCTCCCTATGAGCATGTGCTTAATCATCTCCCCACTCGTGGAACGATTTTCCCACACAAGTAGATTGCTTTGTGGTTTTCTCCTTGTGGGATGAGGGCTCATTCGCCATTCGAAAGTGGGGCTACGTGTAATATCTAGCTTGTTGAAGCATCACTTTCAAGGAAAAAAAGTTGCACTAATGTATACTCATGCAAACCAACACCGCTGATACTGTATTCGACCAGAAATGACACCCCGAGATAAATATTATTAAATTATTTATATTATCAGAATGGATTAGTAAATTATTATCTAAAAAAAAACAACAATTGATAGATTCCATCGAAAATATGTAAATGGGTAAGATCCATCTACAATCCATCCCAGACTTGCGACGTTCAGTCCAAGGCTGTGAATCAGGCTCCTACAACAATCTTCCTCCAACAAGAGGAGATCTTGGATTACAGAGATAGATAAATGGATGGCTGAAATCATTCTCTCGACATAAGGCATAAACAAGATTATAGTATACCTGCAACAAGTCTTTGTACATTAAAATGTAAGTAAGAATATTCAACTCTATTACATAGTAGAACAATCTTAACTTGGGCCAAGTTATAAAGACTCTGAGTGAGACATCTCAAGGAGATTCTACAAATAAAATAATCGAAACCGTGAACCGTAATGAATCATCTTCCTCGTCTCGTCGTTGTTCTCAATGGGATTCTCATCGTGGGATTTGTCGCCTGGAGAGGTGGAGAACACAACCCACCATGTAAACGACCAAGCACTCAGAGGTGCAAGGTTCAATCACGTCTGCAATTTATGTAGAGTAGAAGCATCAAAGACACAGTGTCGAGAAAGCACAAAAGACTTACATTTTCTCTCAACTATGCCAAGAAAGCACATAGCGACTTACATTTTCTATCAACCCACTCTGAGCCACGTTTAAAACCACAAACACAAGAGCTCTTCCCAGATTCTTACAACCTTAATTTTTCTTCTCAATTCGAAATATAAGTAAAAATCTCCCCTTCCACAGCCCACCATTGTCACAAACTCCTCTTCGACCATTTATTATTATTTAAATTTGATCTCCTCTCATATATCTTCCTTGCAAATATCTTCTTTGCAATGTCGAACAAGGAAACAAAGCTAAGATTTCACTTGCTTGGGCAACAGAATAAACCTAGAAGCCACCGCCCATTGAACAATAGGAGGCACATTTCCTTTGAGTGTTTTCTGTTCCACCATGCCCAGCCCAGGCACCACCAGTTCCAAACTCAGGCAAGATGTGGCGGTGCTTCTCAGCAACGATGGTTCGAATTTCGTCCCCCTCGCACGGTTCCATGAATTCATAGTTAATTATTATATTATGAATTATTAATTATAAATCTCTACTGATTTATTTCGAAGCCATAAATGACACCCCGAGATAATTTATAATCTTAGTATTTAGTATTTAGTGTTTAAGATTTAAATTATTCAATAATGCAAACTAATATTTATAATTAATAAGAACTAAAGTGAAGTAGAGATTATATATATCATAATTATAATTTCTTTTCATCTTCTACAGTCAAGAACGTTAAAGAATACTAGAAGCATGCCTGGTTCATGCAGAGGTCGCATCATTCTTCTGTGATGGATGTGGAAGCAGGAAGGAGTAGCTTCCAAGGATAACAACATTGGCTTGGGCTTATTAGAGCTTCGGAGTGGTGTATGGGGTTTGAGCATAATACCTCTATATGTATACAAGAGCACGTTTTCTCAGAAGCTAAGGCTTTGTGACCAAGACAATGAGATTTTGGGATTTCTCTCATTTATATTGTGGACATTCACATTCGTTTCTCTCTGCAAATATATCTTCTTCATCTTGGTTGCAAGTAAGCTTATCTGTGCCCTGGTTAAGTTCGAGTCTCGTAAAGTGCTCTAACCGTTTTCCCTCATCTTACCTAACCTAAAATGGACTTAGTTCATGTTTACATCACTGCTTGTAATGAATAAATAGCTCTAATGTAAACTGGGAAGAACTATTGAAAAGTAAGAAGAAATTCATCCTAATAATATAACTCGAAACAAAAAAAAAAAATCAGAATTAATTTATAATTTCTCCAAATTGAGAGACCTGAATAGCAATATTAGAGAGATAAAATTATTTCTCCCTCAACCAACCAAGACTATAATACTCCACATGGGAGACTGGAGAAACACAATTAGTGAGATGGGACCAGCTCTAAATATCATCGTAAGTATTCTCCTTGCACAATCGATACCCAATTTTTCTCGACATTAATATTTGATAGTCTTTGAATATCCAATTTTTCTTGACATTAATATCTGACAATTTTTTAATATCATTGTAAGTATCCTCCCTTCGTATCTATAATACCAATTCTAGAAGGTCAATTCCATTAGAGAAAAAAGTTTAATAAATACAATTTTTTCTCTATATAATTTTTACTAGACTATTTAATCAAACTATTATTATAATTTTATTTTAATCAAATTAATTTGAATAATTATTATGAAATTTTGTTATTTTATTCATCCTTATGTTTAAAACAGATTAATAAAAATAAAAATACATGTCATTTATACGTCATGTATACATAGTAAATAAGAAATTTTAAATAAATTTTTTAATTATTTAATAAGAATTTGTTATTTTATTCATCCATGTTTAAAACCCATGTTTAAAACACGTTAAAATAATCTATCCTATAAATTTAATAAAATAAAAATACATATCCTAAAAATTTAATAAAAGTAAAAATACATGAAATTTATTCATTTAGCATAGTAAATAAGAAATTTTAAATAAATTATTTAATAATAGTATTATTATAATTTTATTTCAATAAAATAAAATTAATTAAATTTAATTTGAATAATTATTATAAGAAATTATTATTTTATTTGTCATGTTCAAAACATATTAAAGAATCTATCCTAAAATTTTAATAAAATAAAAATACATGTTCTAAAAATTTAATTAAAAAAAACATAATAAAATAAATATACATGTCCTAAAAAATTAATTAAAAAAACACCTCTTTCATTATAGTAAATATGAAATTTGAAATAATGTTGTAGAATCCAACGAAGTTTTTGGGACTTCTAGAGGTTTGGGTATCGATTCCTAGTCAATGCTGAGTTCATCGGTGGACAATGGATGACGTTCCTTGATGCCTTAAAAAATGAGCCCATTCAGTTCATAGTCTAGCTTCCTTACTGATGCCACTACAAAACAACAACATTCTGCAAGATTAACTTGTTAATGTTAAAATTGAACTCGTCGAGATCAAGGGACTCCTCTGTGGCATTTTTTTGATGAGTGGTCGAGATCAAGGGACTCCTCTACTCTTTCAAGGACTAAATTGGATGAGGAGAGATCCAATAGGAACTCCTCCACTACCCAACTTTCCATTTCTATTCCAATCACCTCCTCAGATTTCTCAGAATCCTCCAATTCGCGTTCTCCTACTCATGGCTGCGAGTAAGTATCAGTTCCTTTTATAAATTAAAATCCCCAAGGGCACGTTGCTCCCGTAGCAGTCGGAGAAATAAGATTGTTTCCTTCACCGACTCCAAACTACCCCTGTGTTTTGTATGGACCCGTGTTACTTTGCTGGCACTTCGCCAGTTTCGAATCTACAATGTAGAGATAAAACTAAACCTAACTTCACTGACTCCAAATTGCATATTCGTTGGCAACCCCTATGTGAATCTCTTCCTGTAATTGCATATGTACTTGATTTAGGATGTCTACAATTTCATTTGTTTCAAATAGTACACTTAAACTTTGCATTGCATTTGTTCCTTATCATTGGTCTTGGTCTCCTTTGTGGGTCTCGGGGTGTCATTTCTATTAAGTTTTTTTACCACTCATTTCCACTGTCATTTTGACGAAATATTTTTTTCCTTCAATGAAATATTTGGGCTTTAATGATTTGTAAGTGTACCTTTTCCAAACGCTCTTCCTCCCAGGGAGCTTCTAGACAATTTGTGCAAGTAATTTTATATTTTTTGTTCACCTCTAGGTTTTGTACTATGCACAACCATATAAAAAATGAGCTTTAGATGTTGTTTGTTATTTGCGTTTTGTAGCCAATATACAACAACGACAACCGATGTGATGAGATCAAGTGTTGTGGGAAGGGTTCTCTAGCGATTTTCGTCGTATGTCCATGACGAATGAGAAATTGTCACCTGTTTATACAGTTTTCATCGCCACCTATTTTTACAGTTTTCACATATGTGATTTTTGTCATCTGAAAAATCGCCCCTTGTTTTCACAATTGTCTGGTCCAAATTCGAAAGATCCACCATAGAGTGACAATCATAATTCTGTCTCCATCCACATAACACAATCAACAATTTTTTTTCGCAAGATTCAAAGAAATTTGTATGCAGTTGTAGAATCTTCCCACGACTACTGTATCAAATGAAATTTACCGTTGCAATGGCCAATCCAATCATTTCCTTTGCATTTTCCTACTACCGTTCACACCTACCAATCCAATCATTTCCCTTTGCATTTTCCTACTACCGTTCACACCTGTGTTGAACAACTTAATTTTATGGTGGGGTTAAAATTAATTGAATGCAAGACAGAGTTTGAGACGTGTCCAACAAGCTAGGTAGTCGTTTGACAGGGACAATATTTGAGCAATGGCAGAGCATACTTCCACC